>CP045890.1:33794414-33820015 GCA_013387185.1 Caligus rogercresseyi
TTATATTTATGCTTAAATTAAAAATATATCATATAAATACCACCGATTTGCAGGCTTGACATGACGTTAAAATGATTCAAAGTCATAGGGGTCAAAACCATCCGTGTCCTGGATGAATATGATTATTTGTAACCAAATAAATCAGTTTCACGACCGATTTCCGGAGTACAATGTTAGAAAATACAAAATTTTGTATCTTATTTACAAAAATATCATAATAAAAATTGGTTGAAATAAAGTTACATAATGTAAATACTGGATATTTTATCTTTAAATAAACCATCATTACAATACTTAAATTACATTTTATTCACTTCATTCTTTTCCCCCCTCATTTCACAAGTTTTTATCATGAACTATTTATTTAAAAACCTGATTTATCTTCTTGTAAGACCCATAGAGTCTTTAGACGTGGTGAGAGGCAGTAAGGGATTTATTATAGTTTACAAAAGTTTTTCAACATACCATCTACTTTACAAAATGACTTTCATTACATTTGGGCTTTGTGTCTCACCTACATTTTATCGTCAAGTATTCTTCTAACTACTCCTGAGTGTGTGGGTTTTTTTCTAAACTACAAACTATGTGATTAGTTTGTGACCACAGCCACCATCACACAATAAAGGGGGAGACGCGAAGAAGAGTAGCAAAATAGGTCATCTTAAGCATGTTTTTCCAAGAAGTCCTTCTTTGTTCGGATATATATCAACTTAAAAGGCTAAACTGCAGGGTTTTTTAAATGAATGGAACTGCTTTTATGGTGTATGCATCTATGTACTGTGACGTAAGAGATGACAAAAAGGAAAATAACATTGATCAGATTGAAGCATAGAGATATAAAGATATAGAGAGCTATTGGATTATTCAGAGAAATTCGGCATTGTGTCCAGAATACAGCTGAACGATGTTTCTCTGCAAATTGGGGGAATAAGCTCTCTTTATCTTTATATCTCTTAGGATTGAAGCTGTGTAAAAAACATATTATCATTAGAAGTAAAAGTTGTTATTAAATGACATACAGTATATATCAAATTTTTCGAGAAATAAGGATATTGACAAAATATATTTTATAATAATGTAAAAAATATATTTTAAATGTCGACATAATCAATGCCTTAGTTGAGTCTTTGTGAAAAAAACTCCGGATGGTTACATAACCAATTTGTCATTTTTTTTTGGATATCATGGTTCTTGATTATGGGCTTACTGTATTGGTGTAGGTATCGTTTTTTATGACGACAGAGATAATATAGTCCTATTTTTTTTTCGAGTAGCTGTTTATTTTTGTATAATTGTAGATAAAATCTAAGTCACAATACATTTATTTTCAATGTATCGAATTAAATAAAAAAATTAGCAAATGACAAAAATGGAAGAATAAACAAATTAAATTAAATTTTGACTTTTAATATAAAAAAGATTTCGTCAACAATGCTTAAAAATCATATTAAAAATACCGTTGCACCTTTAAAATGCATTTAATCAATGCAAAAACCAAACAAACACAAAAACCTTGATATTATAGTTATACATTTTTAGTCTCACGGTAAAATATAGTATTTTTATGCTAATATGTTACATATAATTTATGTCTCTTGATTTAAGTTTCTAAGTTTTTTTGTACAAAAGTAAGAGTTAGTTTTGAAACAAAACCACGAAAGAGATAAAATAGCCTTGCTTGCTCACTAATCAAAAAGTTTTTTTGGGGAAAGGAATTGAAGGAAGCTCCTAGGTCCTCTGGTACTAAAAAAATAGTAAGATAGCTTAGAATTTCAATTCTTTTTTAGTAATGTTAACATAACTACACGTCGTTATGGTTTTTTAATTATGGTCGAATAACAATATTATTGGATAGAGGGGATATATTGAAATATCATATGAATATACGATTTATTTTTCCTTAATCAAATATCCCAAATATTTTATTTTGGTTCTGTGCAGTTTATTTGACTAGGTTTTAGATATATTTCACATATATTTTATTTATCCCTATTTAAATCACAACAGAGAGAAAAATAAAAAACGAACATAGTATATTTCATCTTTATTAAATAAATAATAATTTATTTATATACTCCGTTTCATCACCAGTCGCAACAATGCCATTTAAATATACAACGCAACCTCTCACTATATTTTCTTCTTTTTCATGATTCATTATTATTAAGGTGCTTTGAAACGTGATTGGTATACAGAAAAGGAGAGGGAATAAAAACAGTTGACATTAACATGCTTCACTTCACTCACGGCTTTGTTGAGGGAGTGAACGTTAATTCAGAGAGTAGAAATGCGTCGTCCTCCTTTGATTGGAATCTTTCTATATAACCTATTTCATCTTAATTGAATAAAACAACTAAGCATACTAAATGCTCATATTGGTCCATAAATGGAGCATCACTCTGATTATCGGGCGTAGAAAAATATTGAAAACAGTGATATCACATTATGTTAAATATCGAGTTTGGAAATCAATCTTTTTGTCATCCCTTTGGGGTTTATTCAGCTAAAAAATGGTGGGTAGGATCTTCTTCGTGGGAGTGGGCTGGAGACCTAATTCGTTATGTGCCATCAATGGCAGCATAACACTTGAATGCTTTAAAGAGGATTTTAAAAAGTCATCGTCGCTTGTTACGGAAAAAATGATTTTTTGCATTTTATATAAGGTTATAATTTTTAGATAGTAATTTGGTTCTATAATGTTCAATTATGTTTTGTTTTTTCTAAAACACAACTGTCTAATATATATATATATATATAATTGTATCTGTTGTTGTATTTATTTACTCGTTTTTTAGATAACATAGAATTTATAACCGAAAAAAATGCAGACACTCCTACATTAATTTGATTCTGCGATTTTTTCAACCCAAAATACTTTTGAAAGCCCCTGATATACCCATCCAAGTAACTTTTTGATTATTCTGCAAGACGAAGTGTCATATACTTTTTAACAACTCTTATCTATGCTTTTTAAAAGCTGTGCCAAAAGTGTGATGTATAGAACCAGAAGAGAATCATCAATTGTTTTTAAAATCCAAATATAAAATAATTGAGATGACGCCTCAGTTTCCATAAGGAACTGGACTACAACTCCCAAAATGCTATATTAGTGATGTTAGAGGCTTGGAGTTTTGGCTGCTGGTGAATCGTTAGGCTTGGACACCTGACCTAACTAATAGCCGGATACTCAAGAGTGAAGAAAAAATCAGTTCACTATAAGAGCTCTTTGAATACATATAGGGACATATTTTTATTTCTGTTCCCACTTGGTGATAAAATATAAAGTAATATATGAACTCATAAAAAAATATCCTGCATTAAATGCTCAGTGATGCCGTTACCCTATGCTATGTTTCAACAAAAGGTAGTCCTTGAAATGACGTCACTGAGTATATTTTTGTCATTTATCTCTTTTTTACTATTTCTTAGACTTTTTTTATCAGTCTTCGACTGCTCAAGTGATAATAATAATTCAGTATTCCTTGATTTTCTTCTTTGTTTCATCAGCTGCCTACTCCGACATTGATCTTCCCTTTCTTTATTCAGTCTATTATGCAGCCAGTTATTAGTTAGATCATTGACTTGGACCATCAATGAACTATAATTGTGACTTTCCAATTGCTTACACTTACTCCCTGATTACGTATTCTTACTGTAAAATATAGTATCCTAACGTATATCATGGATATTCCACGGGTTTATTGAATGAGTTGTTGGCCTTGTCTTTTCTTTACATTTAATTCAAATATATTATTTAAAAATTCGTCAAGTAACAACCATCTTAAAAAATAAAGATATATGGATATGTCTACATATTCATAACTCTATAATGTTGTGTATGGCTCATAAATATTTCATGTATGAATTATATACCAGCAATAAGAGTTGTTCCTACAGCTAGTCTTTCAATTCCACGTTGTGCTCTGCATGGTTATGAAATTGATACCCCACTATTTTTTCAAAGATATTTTTGTGTGTTCAAAACACTGAAGACTCCTTTATTCATCCCTGCTCTTGGGTTTCTATGGTTTAATAGGAGAAAGGGATCCTATTCTATATAGCCTTCTCTGCAGTGTACGTTCACTACATACGTTAGAGTCGTTTTCGCTGTTAAAACGGTATCATTTAAGTACTTTTTACCATTGTATATGAAGTAAATAGCGGGAAAATATTACGGTTTAAGAATAAAATGTATATTTAACTAGCTTTACTTATCCAGTCATTCCGTTAAAGATAACTTTGAATGATTATTATTTATAAATCTGTAACCATATACTTCGATCTATTTACCGATGCTCTCTGTTTGATATCATCACCTTTAATTGATATTATGAAATATATCTTTTACAAACGAAACTTTATTTTAATGATGTAATTTATAATTAAAATTATATAAATAATCTTTTTATATTAACTTTAAACAAAAGATAAAAGGCAATAAATAAATGTTGACCACCACAAATCTTAATTGAATGAACAGCATTATCTTATGAATACTACAAACTGAATATAAAAGCTATACCAACAAAAGCATTTAGGAGTGATATAGAGTCCAGGCCAAATAACATTCAAGATATATTCCCATATATAAAATGTTTAAAAATAAAATAAAAAAGGATTCAATTTTTTAAAGATTTAGGATGATATTTTATTATATTTTTTTGATAATTTAAATTGTTCGCCAAAGTAGAAAGGATGCAATCGAATTAATCCACATGTAAATTATACACATGCATTTTAATTGTATATAAAACTAGAGGCATGTATACATTCAAAGAGTGCAAACCTCCGCCGATCCCCACCAAATGAATCACTTAACGGAATTACAATCCAATCAATATGCTACATAAGTAGGTGTGTTTGGGAATAATGAGTGAGGAGGGAGCCATCCTAAAACATCCATTGACGTCATTATAGTTATTCGTCATTTTGAAATACGTCACTGGATGTTTAAACTCCTTTCTTTTCTCCATCATGCTCGAATATTAGCGTTATATTTTATTTAATATTAATTATAAAAGAAGACGGGAAGAGAAAGAGTTTAGCACCCAGTGGCGTAGTCCTTAGCTGATAAATTAACAATAGTACGTCAATGAAATTTTTTAAGCGTTTGTTCTTTCCTACCCTGAATAGAGACCCCTTTCATTATTAATTTTTAGTATTTAGCTCATTTGCATCTTAATTCGGCACTCAGAGATCCAAATTTAATCATTGTTTCTTGGCATTTTCAACAACTCCACAAAGTTTCATCCGAATCCGTTCCGTACTTTTTGAGTTATCCTGCTGACAAACAAACCAACAAACCAACGCCAGTGAAAACAATACCTCCTTCGGCAGGTACTAATGCATAAGGAGTGCGATAGCACAGTGTGTTAAGGAGTGTTCAACTCTAAATGATGGGGGGTGCAGGTTCGAATCCCGAGAGGGAACGTGGTAAATTTCATTGATCAAGTGACTAATTTTAATGCTAAATTGCTTATTTATATCCACAAGGATGGAATTCTATCTAACCCAAAAGACAAAAACATAAAAATACTGACTATTATATTATTATCATAATCCATTCAAACTCATCAACACCTCCTCTTCTCTTACAGGAAAGCATTTATGGACACTGTTCGTCGACAAAGCGTGCTCCGGGGATGCCCTAACTTTGCACACATCCTCGCTACCTGCACGGAAAACGAACCATTTTGTGTTCTCACAGAATATTCCGAACTCGGCGATCTCAAACAGTTCCTCAAAACACGACGATACTCAATCAGTTCCACCCTAGAGTAAGTCCTTGGGATAGCTCGCAAAAAATGAGATTTGAAATGTTTCATACAAGTTTATGGGAGTAGAGCAATTGATTTTATTGGAGAAAAATCATTTTATATGCTTATGTTTCTTATATTTATATGTTAATTTGCTATATTAAAAGCTGGAACACGAATCATGGAGCTATGATATCCATATGTATCAAATTAATTAAATTTCAAATGCATCAAAGAAAATTGTAGTCAAATAGATCTTTGGACTATTCTTGCTTCCTTCAAACACCTATTTTAAACAACAACTAAGACCACTTACGACTATGTGGTTTAGAAAAACGACATTAAAGATATAATAACGTGATTCAAAAATATTTCAAAAGTTACTTTTGACATCTTATTGTCACCTTATGTTTAATGGTTTTTTTTCAATTTTAGCCCTGGCACGCTACTCTACATAGCTGCGCAAATCAGCTTTGGTATGAAATACCTTGAAAAACTTGGATATGTTCATCGAGATCTCGCTGCAAGGTAAGAAATCTTATTTATTTCGTCCCTTTATCAGCACCAGGTAGATGAAATAATTATCCCCAACGAGGATTCCTCCCAGATAGGCAACCTGCCTACATCTTGTTGTTATGGTGCCAGTGTGACAGACTTCGTGGTTCATATATTATATATATTTTATTTATTTATTTATATATTATATATATATATATCAGGAAACGACCGGGACACCTTTTTCAAGCCGGCCGGGACTTAATTTATATTTTCGTTCCTTTCCCAAACAATAAGTGACGACTTTTTTAGAAAATAATTTCCAAAAATGAGATGATTTTTTTTAGTAAAGAATCTCCAAAAAAAAGTGAAGACGATTAAAAAAAGAATCTTAAAAAAGTCCTAGCCCGTGTAAAAAACCCAACACGGGCGGGCAGGGACGCTAAAAAAACAGCCGGGACCTGGGCCGGGTACCCGGTCGCTTCCTGATATATATATATATATATATATATATATAATATATATATATACTTGGTCTACCTATGGGGTTACAATTATAAATAAAAGCCAGACCGAAGGTCAAAATTGGAACCCCTTTTTTTTGGACCGTATACTTTTTACTTTTAAATAAAAAGTATCATGCCTCCTTGTATACATTGGCGGAAAGAATGTCTAAATGATAAAAAGTTTTTAAAACACTTTTTTAAATGGCGTCATAATTTCGTCGTCAATATTTGAAACACACGTAAAAATCATATTTGAGATAAGAATGTTATTCGCATGACGTCACTCCCTAAATCATTGTTATTTATCTCCTTGTCTTAATAACTTTGGTGTCTCAATGATTATAATAATTTAATATATATTATTCATCATACACAGCCAAAGCTCGAATGAACTATAAACAAATCATTAATTATGACTCACAAGGCTCATGAGCTCGAAATTGTAGTTTGTATCTCCATTCTTTAAAATCTATTTAAAATTGTATAAATATCCTATGAATATAGAGTAATTATCTCTTTCAAAGAGACCTACAACGTCTGCAAAGAGAAGTGACGGGAGGGTTGTGTCCCTTCTACTCAACTCTATTTTCAAAATGTCTTAGATCTTTTATTATTTTGTAGACAGAGAAACATCAAAGTTGTAGAAAAAAAACAACAACAACACAGCATTCACCAAACATTCCTTCTCAACCATCATTAAGAGAAAGCAGGGGATCGATTCTCCCTCCTTAGATATTACGATTATTATTACACACACTATACCGTGCTTTTTATTCTTATACGATGGTGTTTACCCTTGGAATCGTATTTTTTGGTGAATGGAGTTATACTATTGCATTTTTAACGTATATTAACATGGTATCCGACAATTCCCCACCGGACAACTTCCCCCCAGACAATTCCCCCTGGACAGTTCCCACCCGGCGATTTTTTTAATAGGATAACTGGCCAGGGGGTTTGCCGGTTGGGTATTGCCAAAGGGGGAATTGTCTGGGGGGGAATTGTCTAGGGGGGAATTCGCCGGGTAGGAATTGTCCAGGGTGGGAATTGTCTGGGGGGGAATGCCCGGGTGGGGAATTGTCCGGGAATCTATTAACATACAACGTATGCTTTTACACAATAAGTTGCAGTAATATTCTTCATATTTTACCAGACAAACGACTTTGTCCCTTGTACAACTAATCGCACAAAATAATATGAACAAAGATCTATTGACTCAAAAGATATGAACATATATATATATATATATATATATATATATATATATATATATTCTTAATACTACACATTTACCAACTACAAAATAGCAACATATTGAAGCATGAGTATTTGTTAAGATCTCCATTGTTGGGAAATACGTCGACACAGAAATCATTAGACATCATATATAATATTTTTTTCATGAAAAAGAGAGTGCAATGACGTCATAAGAAGAGTCCCATTTCATGAATAAATATGAAGTCTCACTCTCTCTTTAGTTTTTTGTGTGTACCGTCTTTCCCCTCAACAATGGAGAGCCCACAATGGCCCCTAATGCCAGCGCCACCAAAACAAATACGGTGATATTTCAGCACTCCCAAAAGAGGCCTTTATCATTTATTTTTAACTTTTAAAAATATAATCTCTTCAAACTATTAAAAGGAAATGAATGACATTCACAAACAAAATTGAGCCAAACATATTAAAGGATGGAAAGTACGTCAATGGATGTAATTGTAATGTGAGTCTTAATGGCAGAGAGTTTAAGTTCTCGGCATAAGCCCTGACACTTAGGTATCGTTAAGCAGTTAAGCCTTCTGACAGTCATTTGGCTACTAATTGGTGTCCTTTTTTATTGTGCAAAGCATTTTCGACTATTTATAAACATTTTCCCTCTCTTTTCCTCATAAAGAAATTGCCTCATTGACTACAAGTACAACATTAAAATAACGGACTACGCCATGTTCCGACCCCTCTATGCCAAAGACTACCACCTTCACAAATCAACACAAGCCCCAGAGCATAAGGAAGTCCTTCCACTTCGCTGGATCCCTTGGGAAGTTTACATTATGGTAAGACATCCATAAGTCCTTATTAATGTATCTACCTACATAAATCGATCCAGGCTTGTAGGTTTTTAAAAGGTTCTTGATCATTTATCGTACGACAATATCATATGGACATCTGTGATAGTTATCATCTGTAGATCTCAGCATCCTAACTAAACTATGAACATTAATTTTGAGCCGATCTCTTTTAATATAAAATACACAAAATTATATACCACAATGTATTTGAGAGGATTTTAAAAGCATTAAGAACAAGATAATTAATGAATGAATAACCCTCGAGTCGTTCAATATGATTGCAATGGACTTAATAAGACTGCTAATTAAAATCCATGCTTGATTATTTATTATGGACCTTTGATAATAAATTCATAATTGTACTAATCGGTGTACAATTGTCACAAAATATGATAGTATTACTGATCACTAGTGTTCAGAACCTTAGATTTTTAAGCTTTACCCAAACTATCTTACAATCGAAGCCGGATCTATTTTTACAAAATGAAAAGCTATAATTATTCGTCTATAGTTTTAAGTTTCTCCAATGTTAATGTAACCTCCCAAAATTACAAACTTTTTCTTTGGAATATACTTTTAGAAAGTGCACGCATTGAAATCGATCGGATTATTTTTTTAATTGCTGCTTATTTATTTCGATGGAATAGCATCCAAATGGCTCTGAATAAGCATTATAGTGTTCAAATTGTTTTTAAGATTTTGCTCAGATCATTTATTACTAAAAATATATGGTGACTTAGAAATCGACATATGAGGTTGCTGTTTTGTACTGACGCCGTGTCGTAGTAATGGGGCCTTGTGTAGGGATTTGGAAGGGCACTGGTTGACACTCTTGTCCCATCAAGTTCCCCAACGGAGGATCTTCGTAGTTCTTGGACCCTTTAAACGGTATAGGTAAACGATCTTAGTTACTCGTTCATAAGGGTTTAAATCAGATGTAGTCCCTGGGATACTGCTTTCATTCGTCGTTTTATGATGTTTGTGATGACGTCGGTGCTTGGAGTGCCGTCGCTTATGGTGATGCCGGTGATGCTTCCTAGCGACAGATGGTGTGTCCCAGATGAATTGTGGGTTTGTAGTGTTGTTCACATATATGGTGATGTCCGGTAGAGTTGTTGGGAGTGTCACATTCGTAGTATCAAATATACGTTCAGTCGTGTTCTTATTTAGAAATGTGCTCGTTGTATAAGAACTGTTTTTCGACTCATTCCTATTATTAATATAAAAGACACATTCAAATATGATGTGGCATTATTTCCATCAATATGCTTCAAGCTATGTTTCCGTCGAAGCATCTCGAGCGTACGATTGTTTATGGCTTCCAGAGTGGACTTGTTATATATCCGATCCGTAAGCTCCTTAAATCTCTTTGTCACAATCAATCGACGTGTGTGATTGGCCCCATGTCCAAGTCCCACAACCATCTGTTTTCCGAGTTGTCCTCTCTGAGATGAGATGATGAGCTATTAGTCATGAGCTTCTGACACCAAAGTGTTCTTCCAAAAATAAGAACGAACACAAGGAGACTGATGATGATCCTTGAAATCAGTTGCATAGTGATGAAGAGTAATATTTTTAATTGCTTTGTTTGTTTATGATTTGAGACTTGATACTTTAAACAATACAAAATGGATTGATTTATTATAATTCTTCACACTGCATTTAATGCTGGAGCAAAGGGATCACAAAAAATGAATAAAAGCTCCCTCAGATAGCTTAAAAGGAAGAAAGTATTAAAAAAATTAGCGTTCAATTAACTATTTTTAACATAGCGCAATTCTTTTTACCAAATTTTGACTCATAGAATGCTGTACAGCCAATGGATTATCCATTTTTTAATCAATCGTCTCCTTAAAACCTAGCAGGATTACTCTTCTTCTAAAACAAAACAACGTGCTCAACTCTCTCGATTTTTGGGTTGCAGTTATGGCTATCGAGAGGGGAAGAGTAAATATTGATTAGCCTAATTGAAAAGATCCTAAAATGCTAATCCATATCGACATAAATTCCTTGGAAATGTAAAAAAGTTATGATATACTTTTTTGTTATCTTCTTTAAGCTGAACACAACTTTTCTTACATGCATTCATATAGATAAATTATTGATGTTGATTTTATTCATTTAATGAGATAATCCAATTATAAATATTGAAAAATGTTCATTCAAAATAGTATATATGTATTTCATAGTTTATAATGATAAAAAATAACATGAGGCTATCCAAATCATTTGGGTTTACCTTTCCTCGCCATTGTCCACGTAGGAGTACAATTGGTCCTCATCCTCCTTGTCGTCATTGTCCACTTCTGTCGAGTTTTTAGCCGTGGAATCCCTTTTGGTCGAAGTTATTTCTTTAGTAGATCCCTTCTTTTCGGGAAGGGATGAGGTTTTGGTCATATGCTCCTTTGATGGGAAGCGTCCGGTCAGATGGACCATCATATTTGGTGTTTTCTCGTGCCTCATATCCCAAAACCTGTGGTATTTTTAGGACAAACAGTTGTGAATCGACTCGTATAAGAGGACTCCACGGTGACTGCAATGTGAGTATAGTGACTCACGAGTACTTTAATCAGTGTCGTTTCTGGGGGTCTCAGTGTTGTGACCTCTAGGGGTACTTCCGAATAGCTAGTGATGAGTCGTTTGACGAGGACCGTCGGGGGTGGAATCGTGGTTGTGACCACCAAAGGTACTTCAGAAAAGCTCGTGATCATTTTCTTCACCATGATGGTGGGGGGTGGGGCCGTTGTTGTGACGATGCGCGGGACGGTCACAATGCGGGTCACAATTCTCATTACCATGGTCGTGAGGGGAGGCATGGTCGTAGTGATGGTTATGGGTACGCGCACGATTCGCGTTACGACTTTATCCACCATTTCCGTGAGGGGTGCGTGGGTAGTAGGGACGGTTCGAGTGATTTGAACGATGCGGGTCACTATCTTCTGAACGATTTCTGTTCTAGGAGGCGGGCGGGGTGTGACTTGAATGGACTTGTTTATCATGGTAATCACTCCTGTGTTATCCAAGTCGTTTGGCCTGGAGGTTAGTGCAGTTGCAGGCGGATTTTTCATCCCCTGCCGTATTATTTGAGCCAGGTGCCGCACCAGCGGTATCATTAACTCCTCCATCCGCAGTAGCACTGCCGTTGCCTCCTCCAGCTGCACCAATGGTGTCGTTACCCCCTCCGGCAGCTGAAGCAGTACCATTACTCCACCAGCTCCCGCTGCCGTATCGTTACCTCCTCCTACTGTTGCAGTTTCGTTACCTCCACCTGCTCCTGCTGCAGTTTCGTTACCTCCACCGGCTCCTGCTGCAGTTTCGTTACCTCCACCGGCTCCTGCTGCAGTTTCGTTACCTCCACCTGCTCCTGCTGCAGTATCGTTACCTCCTCCTACTGGTACAGTGTCGTTACCTCCTCCTACTGGTGCAGTGTCGTTACCTCCTCCCACAGCTATTGCCGTATTGTTACCTCCTTCCGCTTCTGTTGTCGTATTGTTTCCTCCTCCGGCAGCCGTAGCGTTACCCTCTGCCGATCCATTCTCACCCCCAGCTGTGGCATTTCCCTCAAGAGTCGCCCTTTGAGGATCAAGGGTTCCAGCTGAAGTATTCCCAGCAGAAGTATTCCCGGCAGGCGATACTGAGCTGTTGTCCACTTGGCTTGAGTTCCCTAAAGCGCTAAAAAATATCGAAGCGCTGGCATTGCTTGCGCCAATGGAAACGCTGGCGTTTCCAGAAAAGAAAACCGAGGAATTGCTTACGAGGCTTGCATTGGCAATGGTCAATGTTTCGTTGTTGGCAAGCGTGGATGTATTTTGGGCTGAAGGAAATAAGATTTCTGTAGTTCAAGTTCTCAGGGGAGGAGGCTTTCATTACCTGAGGCCAATGGGGCAAGAATGCTCAAAAGTTGTAAGGATGCAAGAACTTGCTTCAACATGATGATGGGATTTTTTTCTTCAAAGCTTTTTCTCACTTCTTCTATTATTTCAAGGGCTTTGAATGATTGATAATAAGAAACAAGAGAGCTTGTTTAAATGGATCGGAATATTTATTTATAAACAAAAGCAATGTATAAAGAACGGCAGAAGTTGTATACAATTAGATACATAAAACAAAAAGATATATAATATTGTTATTAGAAGAAGTTTATGGAGTAGAAGGCCTTCTTCTTGGAGGAAGGCGGCTCTTGGCATGAATAGGTCTTTGCATCTGAAAGGAAATATACATAAACTTTATTTCCTCATCAGCAAGGTTTTATTCTATACAACATATATAAACTAGGTATAAGCAGATATAAAATAGATATACAAGGAAAACAGGGCGGAATACCAAATCTTATAGATTAAGTTATTTTTATATTATAAAAAACTTTAAGCGAACAAAAAAATCAAATAATTTTTTAAACATATGTTCTGGGTTATTTATAGTTTAAATTTTGCAACAATAAACAGTATAAAATTATTGTCATTTATTATTTAAGTTAGCTTTGCATAATTTGAAATTGTAGATTAATTAATGCTTATTAATATAATACTTTCAGGCTTTATTTTATGTATTTTTACACGTCATATGTACGTGTCTCAATATTTTACTTAATAGAAGGTCGTAATTTGTTCAATTTTAACTTCTTCCTTTGACAAAGCCATTGACTGTCGAAAAAAAATATTGAAAAAATATTTATTTGCTTTATTATGCTTGTAAACTTTTTACATATTATTAATATTAATATGCATGTTATAATATAATATAATAAATCAAAGTACACGACCCAGATAATGGTTACATATTTGTGCTTTATATACAAAATGGATTTATTTTTAAGAATTAAAGATATATGTTTACCCTTTTTCTATATCTATACTAATAAAAAAATAATTCCGTTCGTTCGTTTGTTTCCTTGTATCTCCCGAACGATTAATTAGATCTGGACGAAATTTTCAGTGAATAGTTTTGAGAGCTCAGGGATTGTTTAAGTGGGGTTTTAAACTTCTAGAAAATTTGTCATCGTCATGCTTTTTTTATTCGCCAAAACGATTTTTGTCGATTTTATAAATTGCCCAGTTAGATTTTGACAATATTTTCTGTGGATCATTTTGAGGTAGTAAGACGTAGTTTTTTTATTTGAAAATTCGTTTTTCATATGATTGCTTAAAAAAACTTCTTTATATAATGTTTAAAGCCTTAAGGAATAGAAAATGGAAAATATCAATGAAGGCGCAATGACGACTTTTTAAGGAACTACTTTTAATATGAAAAATAACAAAAATGACATCACTAGAATCATTGGTATGATTTTTTCTATTCCAAAGACTATTTTCCAGTTGAAAATCCTTGGCAACGCCCGGTATCATCCGTTACTTAAATATAAAATATTATTAATGTATATTTCCTCAATTTAATTAGTTTGTCCATAGGGCCAAAGATAATTTAAAAATTAAGCATCAAGGTACATATAAGTATTTTTGATGAGGCGAAAAATTTAGTATACAATTTTGTCTGAATAAATAATATTATTCAAAAAGTTAGTATATGAGTAAAATTTCTTTTGAGCATTTAAAAATATGAACATTTTTAAAATCTTTTATATTTATTTATATGAAGAAGTACAACTCTGTTAGTAAATTTCTTATTGGCTGTACAAACAAAAAAAATGTGAAACACCATTTTCAATGCCATTTTGTAAAAAATAATTGCAGTCCATCTAACTTTTATATATAGCTGTTTTCATATCGATCTTCAAGACTGCTCCCTCTATGCAAGATTCGATTCTGCGTATTCAAAACGGAATGAGAACACGTTACATCTAAGCTAGCGGGCTTCAAAAGTTCTATAAGATTACATTAAAAAACTATGAACCATTGTAAGCCATAAAATTACGCTCTCTACATTGAGGATCGAGAACACTTCCGTATCGCGCTCGCTTTAAATTTTGATTATTCTTGACATATGATTTAGGTATATCAATTTTTTTAAATTATGCTTTTTTTTATTCACTGTTTTTTAAAAGTAAGAATACATTACCAAATGGCGATGTTCCTCCCTGTTTGATGAGCTTATAACATGTTTTGCTTCCATTTTTGGGGTGTACTGAAGAAGATCCATGGCGATTCCGGGTCCATCAAAGGCTTCAACCATTCCATTTCTCACCCAGAGATGATAGCCAGAGTTTGTGTCCTTATCCTCGCATTTGTAGGCAGAGCAAGCTAGTACATTTTTAACACATATCATTATCATATTTATGGAACAGCTACAAATATATTTAAAAAATTATCATTCAATTGGATACACGTTATGGTCGATGTTTTTTGCTTAATTTACTAGACACTATAAAGTTACTCCTTGTGCAAAATTGGTGCAGGTAACTGAGACACACAGGGGTCCTTTTAGAGGCTCTCAAAATGCCGATAAATCTCATCTTATGCCTGAATAGCGTATAACTCCTTTCATAATTCTTAGATTTATATTTTCTGTGCATCAAAATACTACTCAGCACAAAACTTTCTTTTCAATATAATCATTTTACAGTCAGTCGCAAATATAAGTTATGCGCTTCGGTGTGTATTCCAAAATTGCGTCCCTGCCAGGCCTCAAATTTTATCTGGAAGGTAGTAGCTCCTTCGTTGGTTTCCATAATAAAAAAGATTTAGTGTTCGATGTAAATGGGATCATCTCTGAATAAGGCTTCCATCTAAGGGATTGTTGATCATTTTTATGAAGACGTTAAAGTCTCCTAAATCCCCAAATTGTCAGAGGGAATCTTCTTTCGTGAAGATAAACAATACCAAGGGAGGCAAAAATTGTAAGAATTGTAGTGACACGATGGATATAGGCTGGTATAAGTAGGGATCAATGACTAAAACGTACATCACAAAATCTTTTTATTTATTTAGGGTAACATTTCACAAAAAATGTATACATATATTATTTTTTCTAAATGCATTTTCAAATGACGAAGAATACTATAAACAAATATGTTTTTTCTACTCATATTTATCAAGACGATGAAATCCCTTTTGTTTATTATTGATGATATTCCATTGCAAAGCATGTAGGAATCAAAAAAATTAATTAAGATAATTTATTTAGTACCCTTAGTGAATAAAAGGTTTCGTGATTTAGGGTTTTGTCTTTGATTCCTACTTGTGTATCCCAGCTTAGAGACATATCCATATAGTTTCAAAATTGGTGCTTAAGAGGGAATATAATAGTTTTCCCGTAAAAACATATACATATATATATATATATATATATATATATATATATATATTATATATATATATATATATATATATATATATATATATATATATATATATATATATATATATATATATATATATATATATATATATATATATATATATATATATATATATATATATATATATATATATATATATATATATATATATATTATATATATTTTTTATTTTTTTTGCTCTAAAATGTAGATATGTCAAAACACAAGCAATTCACTATTAGCAGTTCACAAAACAATACGTATCTCAAACACTAAGGGATATATGGACGTGTTAATTCTCTTGATGTCAAAGACAGTCCTACCAACCTATATATAAAATATTCCTCCAAATCCGTGGGCGCGGGAGATGATCAATGTCACCTTACTTTTTGTATACAGTATGGTACATATTGATCAAGAGACTTGCGTTTAACAAACTTACGTATTTCATTCATTTCCTTGGAGGATCCCTCAGATTTCTTCTCACAGTTGACGCAGTAAAAACTGGATCCATCTCTCTCATATCGATTAGAATCAGGACTCTGTCTACCTTTGACATCCATTTTATGATCTCTTGGAATAGTTAAGATATATATATTTATATTATTATGCCTTCAAAAATATTTATAATTAAGAATATTCACTATTGATTGAAAAATATTATTGCACAGGCCTTTTAAAGTCTTTTGTATAAGGCTCCAGAGAAGTATATGTATATTTGGTCTTCTCTTGAGGAAGGTATTTATTATACTCTGAATGTATACAATATCTATACCAGTAAAATAATGATGCCGTTATTTTGTTTGTCTGCTCCTTCGTTTTCCTATATCCCTCAAACGATTCATTTGTTGGTGACAACATTTTCAGTGAATTATTGCGAAGAGACTGACAAATAACTTTTATATGCGAATCGAAGACCTTAGAGCAATTATAATTTGGGGCAGCGGCTCCTTATTCAGCCTCTCAATAAAAAATTACCAATTCATCTGCGACATCATGGACATGGGCCGGGGATTGGATAAAGTTTATTCCTTCAAATTCTCTCGAATACCTCAAACTCATCAAATCGACAATAAGACGACATCAACGTTTTATATTGAATAAGAAATAATTTTTATTAAGTTATTTTATATTATGGTTATATCTTTAGACAGATATTTTGAATTATAATGTTCATTTATGTTTTGTTTTTAACGTAACTGTCTTAAGATTGTGTTTTTTTAATCTCCTACTTTCTAGTGTATTCTTATTTTTTACACTGTATGGATTTTAGCTAATAAATAAACATCTTAACCAAAAAAAATATGTGAGGTTTTAGGGAATGTTCTAGTGGTGCAGGACATTCCCATTCGTTATTTAAATCTTCAAAACGATTTTTGCGATTTCTTAAAAAATATATGGATAACTTTAAGTTGTTGAGATGCATTTTGAATATTTGTTACTTTCCAGAAAACTCGTTTTTTATATGTTTAATTACGCAAAAAAACGTTTTCCACAATATATTAATAACGGTGTGTTTTATTTGGATTTAATTTTATGTATGTAGAGGACTTGGGTTACTAGGAAATGATTTTAAGTGGGTTACGGTTCCCGGAAAAAGTACATAATATTAAAAATATTCTTGTTTCTTTTGACCTCTTCAAAAACTTAGTTATTTATAGATCAACTTTTCTATGGATAAGCTTAAGGCTCATAAGAAATATTATGTCAAAGGTGACAAGGTCGGGTTGCATCAGCTAGTAATACTATAATTATATTATTTACCAAAATAAAAAATATTTCATTTTAATTAAACCTAAATAAACATTTTATATTATATAATATTTCCTTTATGAATATCATTGCCTCATTGACGAGATTGGTCATATTTCTCACCTCATTTTTTCATAAATGAGTGCCTCAGAGGAATCGTCATAGCTTTCGATTCCCCCCTGAATCCCCTCCAGCCTCGTATCCCTGTCCTTGTCCTTCCGTCTCTTCATTTCTGCCTCGTCAAACGAGGCCTCCTGTGAGAATTCACTCATTCTCCCTTGAGAAGGTATCTTTGTAGTCCTCACATAGATTGGTATCATGATGGTGTCCGTGATGACGATGGGAATGAGCTGTGTTGGCCTTGGGGCCAGGGTTGTCAATATCATGGGGACGGTTACGTACTCTACAACGGCCTTTCGGACCATTATGGTCCTTGGCGCCCGCGTGGTTGTCACAATCATTGGCACTAAAATGGTCTCTGTGATAATGGAAGTGATCATTGTGGTGAGGGGTGTTGGGGTCGTCGTGACTCGAACCTGTAATGCAGGCACAATAAATTGCAATAAAGACATTCAATAAATAATAAATGCATTTTTGTAACAGATGGCATTTTTATGAGAAACCTAAATGTTTTTCACGTCTTGAGCTGTTTAATTTGCGTGTTCGTCCATGAAAATTGTGGGATAACACATATTTTAGCTTGCTAATGGCAATATTTAAGGACGTTTTAGGCACTACGGAGTCAAACAAACATAATTTATTTAGAGTTAGTACATTTAGTTCTGAATCTTTTATGTCTAACACCCATCAAATAGCAGTATAATCGAATTGCTACAAAGCAAGAAAAATGGTTTTGTTTTGACATATATATATTAAAAATTGTCACGAAATAAAGTAATAACAACATTAAAAACCATCGACATTCTTTTAAGATGGAGGGCTATTTTGGTTGAAAGCTCTGTTTGGCCTTAGTATCCCATGCTGTCTAAAGGGAGTTCCTTCACCCATAAATCAACTTTGTTTTAACAAACTTAGCCTTCCTAATCATAAAAAGACAAAATATCAAGTGTCTATGCACTTAAATCTAACAAATTATACAATGTATATGTGTAATAGTAAATAACTGAACAATGTAGAATAATCAATTGAATTAGCAAATGAGTGCACAAAAGTAGATCCCAATTAAATTTAAGATGAGATAAATGGTCACCAATGATGACAAATTATGCTTCGTTACTTTGCGCAACGAATGGTGGGCGTTTTGCACTATTATAATTATATTTGTGAATCGATTCAAATTCCGAAATATATGAAACTTTTATGCATCCACTGACTTAAAAAAAATTAAGGTTAGTAGATTTATTATAAAAAACTTACTACAACTATGCTATAAAACTAATTTAAGTCAATTATCTTCAATCTATAGAGCCAACATCAAGACAGAAGTACAAACCACTACATACATTTACCTTTCTATTTCTATTGTGCTTTTTATACCTATATACAAACAAAAACTACTTTTTATATATCTTCCTTATAGATTATTTACACGTAAATAAAAGTATAGTATCAATTAATGTAGTAATAATAATGAATCCGTAACACATACCGGTACGCGGATAATATCTGTAACGACCCGTTCCTCCATCACCGTTGGGAGGGGACCGGTAGCGTCCGTCCCACTTTGATGATGTCCGTGACGATCATGTCCACCATTTCCGTTTTAAGTGGAGAACGGGTCTGAACCACGGTGATGATATCAGTCACAATGGCGTCAACAATCAGGATCTTCTGAGTCTTTGTTCCTGGTGCTGGGGCTGTTGTCTTATTGCAATGACAGAGAGTTGTGGCTATTGGGTTCCCTGAATGGAGACATTTTGGTGAAATAGGGCTATTGCTGGGAGGCCAGTGATGCTTTTTCTTACCTTTGGCGCAGGTCCAAGCGTATATAAACAGTAGAAAAATGGTTAATTTCATGGTTAAAAAACTCCTTCATATACTTTTATTCACTCTTCAGAAATAATAATTCATTGTTTATAAACAATATAGGATTCATTTCAAAATAATATATTCTTAGACATATCAACTTCTATTTGATCAAAGAGCATTATTTCGATTGTTCTATAGGAAACGTTTCCTTTCGTAACTTTAATGGGCCATGCAGCCAAGACAGAAGATCAAACCAGCTGATACATCTTCTTTTCTATTTGTACTTTTTTATGCCTAAAAACATTTCAATATTTTCTAAAGTTTTCATATAAATTATTAATACTTATACACTAGTCTCATATCAATTAATATAATAATATTAAGGAATTTGGAACGCGTGCGGTGACACGGACAATGTCTGTAACGACGCATTTCTTTCAGACAAAATGACTTAAATGGTTTTTTTTTCCTTACAATCATTAATTAATTATAAATCGCATATTGGCCGCCTACGGCGCCCATATGTTTGCCCTTCGGGTATGGGTAGGTTTTGGAGCTAGTTTGTGGTTGGTACAAAAAATTGATCAAACACACAAACGGAGATAAAATGCTAGGTAGGTAGTAAAATCAATAAAAGGTGTATCCAATGACATTTTTTTCATTTCTGGTCCCTTGCAATAGTTTTATTAGGTCCGCCTTGACCCAAGGATTCCATAGGTACCTTCAAAGTTCAAATCTGACCATAAATGTGGGAGGAGATAGCGTGCGGACATACAGACGGACAGAGATTGGTGAATTAATATATAGATTTGACTCACAAGTATTAAAGTTGTTATTTTATACAACAATATTTGAGTGCAATTTTGTGTTTGGATTTAAGATGTAAATATATGAGTTGAGGGTTGACTATAATCTCAATCCCCTTATCACGAACAGATTTTCATAGGATACATTAATATGTAGACACTCCTAATGTATAGAAAGTGTAGGAATTGAACCTAATTTTTTTTGGTGTGAAAGCGCCAACTTAAAAGCCTATTCATGATTAAATTATCGAGATTATATACAGGGTGTTTGAAAGGATTATTTCATAAAAGTGTTTATAATTGAATTTGGTTAAATATAATTTTTATAATATTAATAGTTCAATTAAAAATCTGTGATAAATTAAAATCTATCTTTGTTTTCTTTTTACAGGGCGCTTGGTCAATCAAAAGCGACGTTTGGTCCTTTGGGGTGACTCTCTGGGAAATATTTAATGAATCTCACGAGACCGTCTTCGGGGACTTAAGCGAGGAGCAATTGAAGGAGAACCTCAATCACTGGTATCACTCCGACGGCTTCCAACTCCTTCCCTCAAACCGTTCCCTGAGCTGCTCCAAGGAGCTCTCTGATCTCATGAACGAATGCTGGTCCCGGGAGCCGGAGTCAAGGCCAAAGTTCTCAGAAATTTACACCTTCCTCAATCACAAGGTCCTTGGAGGAACCCGGCCATCACCCTGGGAATCATCCCAAGGGATGCCGCCGGAGCGATGAAATGGATGTCCCCTTACAACTCTAGTCCAACACACATATTCATTCCTTGCCCCTGGAGCCTTTCATTATGTTCATCCCTACATTTCATGTAATACAAACCATTTTAATCACTGTCTACTTTTGTGTGTTCAACATTAATAAGTATTATACAATTAATAATAAACTTAAATGGATACCAAAACTCATAATTTGAATGTTGTATTATTAAGGTACTCTATTAAATAACTATTTGATGACGAAGGTTCACATCCCGAGGAGGAAGCCATCTTTCTCATCAACCCATAGAGAATATAGAGAGACAGAAGACCCTTTTCACATAATTTAAAAAAATAATCCGGAAGAATGTAGGTTCTCAAAGACTATAGAAAACAAAGTACGTTCAATTAGCCATGAGAGCTGACGACTCGCTTGCCCGTGATTTTTAATGACGTCACACCGGCAAGCAGGGGAATAACATTTTCTTATGTTATTCTTCCATAGAGGCATTAATATATAGAGAGCTTTTTCCCTTCAATAGCAGAGAAACATCCTCGTTCAGCTGTATATAAACAAATAATTTATTCTACGTCATCGTAAGTTGATCAAATATTTGATTATATTGACACACATTTATACATATATATGTATGCCTTTTAATTAATAGAAATAATTGAAAATGGGTATTTCCTTTATTTGATGTGATTCATTATTTGTCTTTTGAAAGGAGATAGAAGCGTTTACATGATGAGTCTTCATACAACCCAATGTATTACTTGGATTTAAAAAAGTTATTGACAAATTAATGACGTCAAAAAATAAAAAAATGTTGACCAAAATAAATATTGTCCCTATCAAAGTACTCTCCTTCAACTGAAACGCATTGTTCCAATCCTCAATCCACTTTTAAGTTCGGTATGGCCTCTAGACCAACTTATATATTACCATTGTTTCCTCTCAGCTGTTAATATGCGTTCCAGCTTATATATTATAATTTACTTATAAATTATAATTTGCGTTCCCCGAAGCGGTTTCTTCTTTTTATCGAATAGGAAGATGTCACAGGAAACCCAATGTGTGAACTTGGTCAAATTTGGATGTTATTTTTAGCCAAATTGTCATGGATATAGAAAGCATTATGAGACAGGGACTTATTGTTGTGTAAAATCCATTTTGATTCGTCATTAGAATGCATGAGCATATGGTTTGGATGATGTGTAGTATTGTTCTCATTTAAGTGGATAGTCTATTTGTTTGAGGGAAAAACATTTGAATTCTCTGTTAACTTCGTTACGGTTATAAGTAATGAAAACGGTTATAATACAATATTTGGATATCTACGTAAAGAGGTATGATCAGCTGTATATATATACAGGGGTGTGCAGGCGAATCTAGACTTTTTTTTAGCACGGAAACAAGATACTCATATCCAAGAACAAGACCTTTTAATTGACTTTTTTCATATCACACAAATTTAAATGACTTTTATCTTAATGTTCATTCAATCCAACTTCCTCCTTTCACAATAACAGCCTCCACACGGTGCCTGAACCTCCCAACGGCATGAGCCACCTGTTCCCTGGACAAGTTGGCCACTGCCTGGATGATGGCAGCTTTCAAGGAGTCCACAGTGTTGTGAGTACGCTTGTTAGTGTCCCTTTCAAGGACGCCCCACAAGTAGTAGTCGCAGGGTTGAGGTCAGGGCTGCTGGGGGGGCCAGAACTCCTTTGACCAGAACATGTCGAGATTCTCTAAGCACCAGTTTTGCACCAAATTGGACGTGTGGGCGGGAGCTCCATCTTGCTGGTAGAGATAAGGTCTACCAGCAGCAATCTGGGTCATCCAGGGCTTCACCACAGTCTGCATGACGTCCAAGTAGACCTCCTTGTTGACATTTTGTCCCTTGGCAAAGAAGTGACGAGGCATGATGTCTCCCTCGCTCGACATGACCTCCAAGACATGAACTCCGGCCGGGAACTTGGTTCTTCCAATGATAGGGACCTCATCTGGGTCCTCCGACTCCTTGAAGGACTTGGCAATGCTGTAAACAGTAGCTTTGAGGAATTTGAAGAAGTCGTTGATCTCCTTGGGCGCACGGCCGCAAAGGAGCGCTACAATAATGGCCGTCCTGCACTCAAGTTCCGAGGACATTTTCAATCTTTTTGTTATTAAACAAAGCTCATAGGATATACTACATACATTTCTAAGCTTCTACCCTAACTGGTTTCTGAGATAAAAGTACTCAAAGTTAGTCTAGATTCGCCTGCACACCCCTGTATATATATATTAAGAGATTCTAGAGGATATAGTCCATTTGAAGAAGTATTTGGATTGTATCTGTGAGTTCTTATTATTTGAAAATGGATAATATACTGAGGAAAAAATAAGTTCAGTCTCATGAAAAAGCTTAATGCCAAATTTAATACTAGCTCGAAGTGCCGAATACCGTTACTAGATCTGGGCAAAAATAAGGGAATATTAATTTGGGCTCAAACACTTTTATAGGCATAGGTAGAAACTGTCTGTTTTCACATATTTTGCAATTTTTTCCATTTTCCCGCATATTTTGTGTCTTGCAGATTTGACAAATGTAGAAACAAAGGGGACAGCCGACCGGCGTGCATTTTATTGTGCATAAGGCGTGCGAGCGCTTCTCTTTTGCACACCCGCTTTTCGTAGCGTATACATTCTTGGCGGGCGATTTTTTAATGACTCCAACAATCGATGATATTTTTAAATTTATACACAAACAATCTTATTAGATCTCCTTACAAAGTATCATCGCCGAGGAGTCAACTGATATATTTAGGGGTGTGCCGAAGTATTAATGCCACGGACCGAGCCACTTTTGAGATAGTCTAATTCCTTGTAGTCAATTACATCTTCTCCATACATGTTCTAAACCATGGAGTAATGGGTATATACAAAGTATATACATATGCTCAAAGATCCCAAGGAAACTAAAAAGTTGTTCCTTGAATAAATATTTGCTTCAAAAAAGGAATTCATAAGCCGTAAAAAAGAAGTAAAGTTACTTTATATATCAGCAGGAGAAGAAGAAGAAGTTTATGTAGATATTTGTGCCTGCATGAAGGGAAAAAGTTAAATTGATATTCTAAACTTTACGTTTAGTTTAATTATTATTAGCAGCTACTACTGCTATTGTAGCTGTTATAGTCATAACTTGAATCATTTTTAATTGCTGAGGCGGGGATTTATAGTTTTTATGGGATATGGAAAGTAATATGTTAAGTCAACATATTCAAACTTTTCTTTCTATAAGGCTTGATGGATCAAAAGGAACTTTATGTACCATAATTTTTGACAGAAAGTTCACTGCATATGTTAAACTTAAGCAGTTTTGCTTATAATTACATCACGAAATGAAACAGCCAAGAAGGGTGATAACAATATCTGAGGACAAAATAGTTATTCAAAACATACAAAACAATGAAGAAATACTAGCATATGAAACATAATGATGGTCATAACATAAACAACACTATATATAAAAATATAATTCGCAGAATAAATACCCCTTTTTAAAGTCGAAATATAAAATTAAATGTATATATATATTTTCTTTGCAAAATTAATTTTTAATGCAGTTTAGAGCACGACGCAAAACCCCATTGGGTCACATGGCTATAACCAAGGAGAATCATTTGCTTTTGGGATATTAATTGAGAAAGCCTTGTCGTAATATTTATTGAAAAGACTCTGATGATATAGTAGCTAAATAAACTTCTAACTAGAATAGGAGCTAATGTTTGTTTGGTCAAATCAAAACACTACTTTTTGTTCAGGAACATACATAAGACATCCACAAAAGCTTATCGTAATTTTATAGAGATATAAAAACAAAGAGAGCTTCTTCTCTTCAAACACAGTGTTATATTTGAGGAAATCGATCAGTCCATAAAGGTCCATTACAAACCCATCAATACATCAAAATAATACATATTTTGCAAAACACAATATACATTTTGATAGGTTAAAAACAATATTAAAAGAAGCGGGGATGCCATTGGTGTGAGGAGGTCGAGGAGACATCTTTCACTTCTTTTGTCACTGCCTTAAGTGGTCCCAGTCATTAAAGCTGTGGAAGAGATAATATTAGAAGAACTTGGAGTATCATTAACCTCTACTGACTGGCTTGTATAACATCTCCAACTTACGAGAAGGCTTACAAGATCGAACATATAATATCCACTGTACAAAGGGCCCTCTATGCTTCAAGACCGTGCAGAGGTGGACTTCTATGGGTCTCCAAGACCTCGTCCGAAGAAATCTAGACATTCTGCGCTCCATCCACAGGGAAAATTCAAAACAAACGGGCCAAGTGGCCAAG
>CP045890.1:33820115-33832048 GCA_013387185.1 Caligus rogercresseyi
TATGTTTATTATATACCTCGATGTCCATTGTCGACTGTCATACACTTGATGCATTCTCCATCTGTAATATAAATGGATAGGAACTATTGAAAATATATAATACATACACAAATATTATTTGATTAAGATTCTGAACAGGCATTTTTCTTGCCTTAGAACCAAATAACTTTATAAAATAAAATTCTTATAATTTAGACCATTAGTATTCAACTAAAATGCATATTGCATAGTTAGGAAAAACAACATAAAGTGAAAGTTGGAAATATATTGATGTCCTAGCTGCGTTATGTTATTAGTTTCAAATATACTGAGATAGCCTTATTGTTTGATTCAGTATCTTTAATTAATCAACATCTGAAATAAAAAAGTAGGTTGATAGTAAAACTGGAGAATATCGAACATGTTTCTTTGAAGCAAGATAAACACTTTCCTATTTTCTCAATTAGTAAATATTACAAGACTTGTTGATAATATCATTAAAAGTGCTTTTTTTAAAGTTATGTAATTTTTTTGAGCTGTACATTGCAAATATATAGTATTTTACATGGTAAATAAAACTTTTATATTCAATTAACTAAATTACATATTCTATTAAACACTAAAAAATGCACGAGAAGTGACTTGCAAAATATTCCATTATCAATCCCTTAATTACTTAATGGTTATAGATATAGATCTCGACTTGCCCCGTTATTGCCAGTTAGGAACTCTTGCTAAACGTAATATATTCTTTAGACATTATATGGAAGACAAAATTTCATTTAGCCACTTTAAAATCACTTCATAAGTATGCCTTAGATTCTCAAAATACTTTCATTTCACGTATTTTTTCTAATTTAAAAACGTTAAGTTTATTTACAGTTTATTTGGATTCCAAAAAAAATTCTTTTACTCTGGTTTAGAACCCTGAAACTTTTGCCAAAGTCGTTGTTATTTGAGGCATTCTAATTTGGTTTATATGCATTTTGCAAATTTAACACCCGTGTAAATGGACTTTGCCTTTTCAAAACTTACTCCAATTGCTTCCATTGACCCGGCACTTTCATTTCCATTTTGACTTCTGAGTCTCCCATTTCGCCATCTTTCATGGACATTCGTTGAATCCTTAATCTGTGAAACATGAATACTATATAAGAATCATATTATATTCATTTTGTTTATTTTTTATTTGATATATATATATATATGGGATAAAAATTAATCAAGACAGAAACTTATATTTTTGATACGAATATTTAGAGCCCAACCTCGTTTGGATCTTGTTTTTGGAGTCTGATTTAACCAATAAAATCATCGGAGAAAATAGACATCATGTGACCATGACGAATTGTTGGACGTTTGAGGATGTCCGAAAAATACATAATTAAAATATTTAATTTAAAAGAAAAAACCTACAGCTATTATAGGTTCTAATTCTATTAGAGACTTTATTGCTAACATGTTCAGTAGGGCTGTTTTTATTTTCAAATGTTTGAAATGTTAGCACATTGTGGATTTTCTGTTTCCGCAACCCCGTAATGTTGACCGATTTTGTTCAAACTTTGTATGTCGTCTTCTTTTATCACCATGAAACAGAAAATCCACAATGTTGCTAACATTTCAAACATTTGAAAAGTAAGAACAGCCCTAATGTTCAGCCCTTTGATCATGCAGAAAGTGATAGTACAAACCCCTACATTCCTTCAAGACAAAGAACATATTCATGTCGGCAAAGGCAAGATATGCAGTTTTATCTGTGAAAGTCCCCTCACTGGAAGATAGAGTAGCGTGTACGTTTGCCAGAAGGATAATAAAATATTTTTTAACATCTCCTTACATTACTTACAACTGATAGAATGATTTCAAAATATAATATTTTTTCTAATGTACATATTTCTATATTTTATGATTTCATATTTATGTTTGGAATTTTAAAATATTTAGCATTGTTTAGTTCATTGTGATATGGTCTGAAAGTGATTTTATAGTAAATGATATTTTATATTTTATTGAATGTGTTCTATCCAGAACAAAAACATTATAACTACAATGTTTATATATATTTTTGCTTTAGGTTATAAGTATATGTCCTCTTTTGTTTTGCTTACATAATAAATTAACCAGTATTTAAAAAGTGGTTGAGAGTTAAACATAAATTTTGCCTTAAATGTTTTGGTCTTAATTGTTTTTAATCACTGGTCATTATATGTTATAAAGATGAAAAACATTTACCTTGCAGAGGGACGTTCCATATCTTCTGCCTCATCTTCGCCCGGTGCTCTAGCATACAATTGATCATTGGTTGCCACCTCTACATTTGGCATTTCATTGTTTTGAGGAGGATGGTATCCCTGGGGGTCAATGGAATCTAAGACACAAAGTATAATTATTCATTCTTGTCTCATGTGTGATGTTAGTGATTTGGGAGGTTGACCGAGGGGATAAGTTTACTGATAACCTAATTATATGATATCAAAACAAAAATAACAACACTTATTTTAGAGTATTGAGAAGACACCTGTATTATAGTATTTGGAGTTTGGAAAAAAATAAAGCCTCTTTTGACATTGGACCAGGTTCGAAGTGTCCTAAAGGCTAACACTGTGTGAACCACTGTCGAAAGAGGACCCAAATCATTAGTTTAATTGCTTCTAAATGGTCTTTAATTTGTTGTGCCATATGATAGATTTGATATCGTCGTGCAATGTTAGAGAAGTGTCAATATATTTTCATCTACATACCTAGCCAGAAAAATATTAGAAATATGTTTCATTGTTTTTTATTAATTCAATGCCTCTAATTTTACTGGTATTTTGTTTCATTATTTGAAGAAAATTATTTCCCGGAGTATAAAAACCATGATGTTTAAAAGATAGTAACAAAGATGCATCCATTTTAAATTATATTTCTTTCTTTTTGTTTGTTGTTGTACTTAAAACGTGTTATAAAGAATTAAACATAAACTACGTATATGCAATCAATTGACCGATTTAAAGATCGTTAAATTATAAAAACATAACAATTCAAACATTGAAATTTTGTAACAACCCAAAAAAATTAAAAAAATTTATTGGAAATAAGTATCTACAAATAACATTTTTCCTCTTCACAATATGTAAATAGATGGAAGAATCTACTTCTAATAGTAACATACCTTGAGACTGTTTTCCAGCCGGTTGGCCGACATTATGGATATTGTTCCAGGTGGTGGTGGTGGGCTTGCATATGGAATAGGATCTACAAAAAAATACAATATCAGACCAATGTATGTTAGTGCCCCATTACCTTGATTTTGATTGCACTAATCTATATCTTTACTTGTTTTTGTACACAATTACAACTTTATTTCACCATAGGTAACTGTCAAATTAAGGAATACACTACAATAATATATATATTGGCATCAAACCTAAGGAACCATCCATTACAACATCCCAAACCATTGATAAAGTAGTGTTTGTACACTTAAATTAATTTAAAGGGCTTGAATCTTAATTATAATGAATTGATTTTGTACATTTTATGGCCTTAGTGTGCAAACCTATGACTTAGAAGATTAATCCAAAAATGTTTTTTTTCAATCATATTTTTATTAAAAAAGTACTATAGTTTTAAAATGCTCCTCAAAAGAATGGATTTTTTCATTCATAAACACCCTTAAAAAATTAGTTTATATTATATAATATATTTGTATAAACTTTATACTCACTCTGCACTTAAACCAAGATTTCTTCTCATTAAACCTTTTTCTCTCATACTCGATCATACTAAATCAATATTATTTGCTAGTTTATCAATGTTATTTTTGGGTTATTAAACTAAATAATTGTCATGGTTTAATTGTTAAGTTCAAATATGTTTTATGGAAATTTTTGAGTTGAAACAATCCCATTCATCTTTGGAATGGTCAGTGAGCACTTATACTCTGCGAGATGGGAAGGGACATAAGCATAAGCGTAGGGGAGATGTTTGGTTTAAGGGGGGGGGGGGCAGCATTCAAGTTGCCCGAATTTTAACAAAAACTATTAAATAATCTGAATGAAGAAAGCTATTAGATTAATTTTTCTTTCCAGTAATTATACTATTATTCTTTACATTATATTTATTTGGGTATATTTCAAAAATCCGGTTGCTTTCATAATTCTTTTTTTTTTGTACAACTTAAATGCCCGAATACCTCAACAATTTGCCAGAATTTGAGAACTCACCCGATTTTTTTGGGGGAGCAGTAGCCCCCCTGCCTCCTACGCCTATGGACATAAGCCACCTATAGGGACTTTGCAAGGAGGATGACAAACTTTGTGTTACGTCCTTTTTGAGACAAAATTATTAAGATCTTCAAGGTTAAGATTGAGTCAATCCATTTATCCTTGGTGGATTACATTTTTAAATCACTGTCAAGTAATTTATTAATCAAAAAGAATATAGTTCATGGATAAAGTCATTACAGACTGATACTGGAAAAATTTAAGTGGGGTTACCCAATCTAAGAGCTAAATAGTTATTGATGATTGAGATATAATTATATTTTCACCAAAAAAATAATATTTGAAATTATTTTCTCATGTATTTTTAATTCATAGTTATGAAATATACCTACCTAATTTTACTATCGTCATTCATAAAAACTTTTCATTATAGATATTTGACAAAAACTTTATGCAATATATATAATTGTTCTAAGTTAAATTGTTTGAATCAATTGAAAGAAGAAGGTTGAATACATATATTTAAAAATATATAGCACATTTGGTAATAATGCATTTGCAAATATCAAAATATTGGTTTGTAGTTGAGAGCACCTACGAGCCTTCGACCAATTTCATTAATTCTAAATAGTAATAAAGTCCCGGATTTAGGAGCGCCAACATGGAAATAGGCTGGCGATATAATTAAATATGTGCCTGCAGGATCGAAGCTCTATATAAACACTATGAAAATGATTTTAAGAAGACATCGTGCATTTTTAAACCAATCTAATAAATGATTTGTCCGTTTATATAAGTTAACTTACTTCAGGGCAGTAAATATGAACTAAAATGTTCATTTATGTATTTTCGCAACTGCCCTGAATAGTTTTACTCTGTTTTGTGTATATATTTTAGTGTATTTTTATTTTTACACTGTATAAAATTTTCACAGTTAACCGAACAAAATGTTTTTGACCGAAAAAGAATAATAATACTATACCTGGGGCTGGAGGGCCATCTTGAGGGGTCTGAGGGGACACATCGCCATTTTGGGGTGGAGGACCTGTTGGATAGAGCATCAATTATTATAAATTGGTAAAATATTTTAAGTCTAATCCCTATAGCCTTTATTTAAATCTAGAAATAATATTTATAGAAAGGAAAACTGTGATTCGTTTCAAATAAAGATAAATAAAACAAAAACAAAAGGGTTAATTAGCTTATTAAGTATGCGCATGTTCTCAAAATTACAAGGGTACCATAATAGTTCATACATACTCACTTATGGAACTCACCTTGGATATTGATATTTGCGTCCATGGATATAATACATTCAAATGAATTATGAGAAATACATTAACACCCCAATTGGCTCGATGACAAAATGTGATATTTTTTATTTAATTACAGTGAAGCTATTTATGTGTTGTTTTTGTTTGTTAAAAAAAATATTTATTTTTATTATTATACATTAAGTTTTAAATTGAATTTTCATGGTATAAACTTATAAGTTTGCACGATTCATTATACTTTAAAAAAGAAACAAGCCAAAAAAGTGATCACATCTGTATAATAACTACAGTCAACGATTGCAGTGTTTATGCTTTTAATGAACAATTTCATTTGATATATATTTTTCATATTATCGCGGGAATGAAGCGTATATAATTAAGTATAACATACAATGCACTAATATTTTAGTGAAAACATTGACAGTTGCACATAACTATGAAGCAAGCACTCAAGTACCTTGGGCGGAAGGCCAGCCGGAGGGGCAGTTGCAGGAGGAGGAGGAGCTGCTCCGCCATTTTGAACTGAAGCTACAAAAAATATATTATTAGGTTTTTCCAAACACGTAGGGTGTTCGTAATTATATGAAAACAACGGTGATCACGAGGGCTAATCAAAATATATGCAAATAACAATTTGGAATCAAAACACTTTTATTTTCAGGATTAACAGCATATTTTGCAATTTTAAAGTTTTTCAAATATTTTCTACATTTCCCCTCATATTTCACTCCTTTTTTAGCCTCCATGATTGGCACATGTAAAAAGAAGGGGAAAGTCAACGGGCGTGCATTTTATTGTACGTAACGCGAGCGGGAACTTCTTAGTACCGTGTAAATTCTCTGTCTTTTCTTGGCCTACAACATGCGCCTTCGTTACATAACACGTGGTAATACAATTTTGCCACCCTTTTTTAAGTCTCCAATTTTGCCTACATGTGAATTCTTATCGATTTCTATGAACATATATTTAATATTTCTCTAAACATTCTGTCCTATTTAACGCATATTTAGAAGTTTTGATTCAGTTTTTTGTCTTCAAAAGCACTTTTTGAACTCCAGATTTGCCCAGCCCTTTGGTCACAAAGCCTCAATCTAAATTGATTACATAAACTTTTTTAAATATACAATTACTACTTCGAGAATCCTGCTTAAGTCAATAGTTTAAAGAGTCTACAAGACTTGAAGACTTATATCTGGTAAGAAATCAGTTATATACAGAGCTTTTTCCGGATAATTGTTACTGCAACCGCCGTGAAAAGTTAATTTTCGTGACGAATCATTTTTTCTCTGTTGAGTTTTATGATTCGAAGCCCCAATGGATGCAGAAGGGTGTTCATTCGGCTCATATCAAGAAACATAGTCATAGGCAGCTGAAGAAGTACTTGACTTTTGCTTAAAACTTTTTCAATAAATGACTCCTTCAGTGTATGCAAAATTCAAAAAGGACACAATTTGTTATCATGAAATCTTCAATAGTTTAATGTCAAAAGAAATATTCACAAAATTAATTATATTATTCAAGCGACCTTTATATTTTAATGAAGGGCATGAAACATTGAAGTGCAAAATAGCGAGGGTATATACTAATATGTGTAATGGCTAACACCATTGAACGATTGAAAGTTTGTATGCAAAATTTGGATGTGGAACATAACTGAAATGATTTTCAATAAAAATCCTCTTCCATTAAATAAAAGAATAAACTTTTATAATTTATTTTTAACTTCTAATAAAAGATGTGTCTGAATTAATTTTTGTAGGAATTCGATTATAACTGTTTCTTATATTTAAAATAATCATGGGCTAGAAAATATACATACATTATAATATATATATACTACTGTGATATTCCGGGATAGTACTTTATCACTCATGCCGCTAAAGTCTATGAAGTATCACAATCAGAGGGAATTCATCTGCGGCAGATAACAAAATTAACTTTAATTTAGATGGATCTCTGGGTAATTAAACCTGTAGACCCGTATAGGAGACAATTTATAGCTTTCGCTCTTGCAGAGAGATCCTACTTTCCAAACCCAAGAGTACGGTTACTTTGCAGTATTTAGATGCCTTAATGTTCTTCATGCCTCTTAAGTTAAAAGCGATAAACTTTTTATACTATTCATAGGACAGTCCACAAAGACATGCAATATCGAGTTGTTTAGAAATCCACAATCGTTGCAGGGACCATAAAATTGAAGAAAATCGGCAGATATTGGAACTGGGCGGAGAACTTCTTCTCATCGGATATGTTAGATACCAAATCTAGAATTCTCCTTGTCCCATACTCCGGTACACCCAAAAGGTTCATAAACTTGAAACAAATGTCCTGGATCTCCTTACGATCACAATTAAAATTTTAAGCCAACTTTGTGTTCCAGGGCTTATTGTTTTGCTGGCTGATCTGGAGAGAGGTAATATGAATCTCCCATCGACAAAAAAAAACATTCCTGCTCAGGTCATGTACTGTGAAAATGCCTCCTTTACAGCTATTTCTTCATGTTCATCAGAGAGTTGCTCGTTTTTTTTTTTTAAATTTGTTTAGTTGGACCTGATCAAATCTATGGTGAAGCCTTTTCGTATAATATATATTTATTTGAATGTACACACTCATTGATGAAATGGTATTGATTTATTTTACCTGAAGGAGGAAGCCCTTGCTGAGGATTTGCTGGGGGAGGTTGACCATTATTTCGAAGTGGGGCTGGAAGGATATTTAACTTGTAACAATTATCACATTCAATTTTCAACATAGGTTTGCACATTCATATGTGTTTAATGTTTTGCATATATAATGAAAAAAATATTTGTCATCTTCATTTTAAATGAGGAAGATAAATTAAGCTGACCATGAAAAGTTAGGGTTTACTATAAATTCAAATAAATAAAAGTTAGACAATATAATCCCTACCGCCTGCGATAAGGTCATGGCAGTGTTCTCAGAGTTTCTTGAGTTAGTCAAACAGCTTGCCCTCGTTCACCCTCTACATCGCTCGCAGCACAGCTGTAGTGGCTTCTCATACCTCCCTAACTCATCATTCAGGAGCTAATGCTTCCGAAAAAGGAAAGGTCACTAAGACTCAGATAGAGGCTGTGGGAGCACCATTTGACGAGTTAAAAGTCCCTTAACCAAAAATTATTGTGTTCCATCAGCAGTATTAGAGTGTCATAACCGGTTTCTGGAGTGTCCTCATTTTTAAACAAAGACAAAACGTGTTGGTTTTGCTAAATGGAAGCGGAGATAACTACTTATCTCTTATACGAATGTAAGGATCTGCGACCCATCTACTCCATGCTATATTGGACCTTGAAAGGAATCTTTAAGTTGTATTTGAGAGAGAAGACTTTCTTATTCTCACATCAAAAAATTAAATGCTGCGTCATGCAGATATTACAAAAACGGAATATTACAAATATATAGCATACAGGGGAAGGAAAATATTGCCTCGACTCTATTTTAATTATTGCCATATATTAGAAGTGTTATTACAATCATGTTTTAGCGATTTCTTAGTTCTATAGTTGTAATTGTTTTATTCTATGAAATTATTAATGTTTTTTCAATCATTTTTTCATATTACTCTATGTCTCTTATGTAAAATTTCATGAAATATAGGAACGCCTTCGAGCTATTAAAAAATATATGTTAAAAAATAAACATTCGGCTAAAAGCAATCTACCTAATAATATTCGCTACAATCTGACATCAAATTTTTTGATTTTTACAATTTCAAAAGATGCTCTACATAGAAACTATGATGAAATCTTTTAATTATTCTATGGATTTAAGCAAGAATTAATATGTTTTTCGGAAAAAGAAACTTATGAATGTAGATGTCTGGGTATAAAAAATAAATAAACAATATTTACCTGGAGAACCTGATTGTGGACTTTGCTGAGGAGATTCAGCGTACATATTTGGGCCTAGAATATGAGATGCTTAGTTTTTTTCGTTATTTTATATATAAAAAAGAATATGTAACTTTTTTTAATTCTGACAACTAACGAGCGTTGAATCTATATTAGGGAATCAATATGTCCTTCAAAACAACGTTAATGAGAGTAATAATATAATACCTGGAGGTGGAGGACCTCCTTGGTTGTCCAGAGGAGGCGCATTGTTATTATCTGGTGAAACTAATGGGAAAAGTTATAATTAACAAATGCTAAATAAATATCATCCCTTAAGTAATACTGGGTCTCATGATCAAATAAAAATAGAATAATTATTTTTCTAATATAAATCAAATTATATAAATAGAATAGAAAACTAAATTTTTTTTCTAATTGTGTAGTGTATTTTAACTAAGATTTAAAAGTGTACCTATTTTTTTAGTTTAAGGCGGGCATTTTTTATTGATGAAAGGATACTGCTAATATAACAAAATATCTTTTTGTGATGGATGGAAAAATAACTATGAGCAATTAAAATAGTTAATATATATGATTACAATATTATATATCATTATATATTGTCAATTGGAATTGAACTAATTTAATAGATTTAATGCAAGTTACTAATAAAGTTAAATCGTCTTCATTAAGTTACTCGGCTCGAGCCCTCGAGAGCGATAAAAATCAGTAATTTATTAATAAATATGCATTACATTCCTCTCAAGTCGAAAAATCTTCATAAATACGGATGAATAAAGTTCAACATTCAATGACTTCAATGGAATGACACTATTTGGCCATTTTTTGCATGCAATTTCTTCCGGACATTTAAAAACAATTTGAAGATAAATATGTATGACAAATTGTTAATATAGTTTTAGTTGTTGAATGATAATATGACAATTAAAAAGAAGTCGTAGTTCTATAATATAAATGATTGTTATGATATTAACCAAGATTACTCTTATCATATTTTTATTTCATGAAACAACTTACCATTGGGAGTTGCTTGACGTCCATGACTGGAAATGTGGTTTTTGAGACCCCTGATCCTTTCTTCGGAGGAAGTCCCGGGACTGCAAGAAAATTAAATGTGATCTCATTTTAAAAGATTGATAACTTATATAGTAAAAAACAAAAATCATAATTATAAGTTTATTTATAAATTATCATATTAAGCTGATAAATATTTGGAGAGAAAAAACATTTTTCCTTTTACAGTTAATTCTAATAATTTCACTAAATATATTTTCAGACATATCAATGGTTAGTCAAAAGTCCTCCACAGTCTTGCAATGAAATATTGTGGGTTCATTTATTACTTAGCTTTAATTTCATAAGTTGTTTCTGTTTCATTTTGTTATTAAACTATGAAGATTTTTGAATACAATACCTGACTCACGAGCAGTTTTGTGATACTTTCTATAGAGAATCACTTCTTTGGCGAGTGAACCTAGAATTAAAAAAATGTATATAACCAATAATTTTATTTCAGCCCTCTTTATATATATATATATATATATACAAGCTTTATTTTTTTAATTCAAAGTTCAAAATAATATAAAACTCATAAAAAAATATATACACAATAATGCAACAAAATTGACAACTATTTTTTTTACCTCAGCAACAAACATTTTATTAATATCTGATAATAAAATAAATCGTGACAAAGCAGTTATATACCACAAAAATAATATCTAATCAAAATCTGTGATTTTTTTGGATTTTTTTGTGTTGCAATAAATAGGGAGTGCGATAGCTGTGAGCGTTAAGGCGTGTTCAACTCTCAATGTTGGGGACACAGGTTCGAATCCCGAGCGGGGGTGGTCATTTTGGTCTAACTCATTGATAAGATCCTAGGTTCGAAGACTAATTTTAATGCTATAATGCTTATTTATATCCTGTTGGATGCCATTCTATGGAACCATATAGGCACAAAAATCTATATGACTTATTTTGTCAATCAAAAATATAATAAAATAAAAATTTGGAATATTGAAAAAAGAAAAAAAAGATAAAAAGAAAAATAATTTGGCCTTTTATTTCATTGATATAAAAGTACGTATTAATTGAATCATGTTGTTTATTTATCCAGATAACTTTAAAATGAGGAAACATAATTTGTTTGGCTTAATATATGCTAAAATATTTGTATGGATAAGTAACGAATATTTACCTGAGGCCTCCTCTTCTTTGCTGTTCGTAAACCTATAAAACATAAAATTGTACATAATTTAAGCTTTATAGCATTACACTGAAAAATCATCTGGCAAAACAAGATAGAATTAGTTAAAGTTGAATATACTAAGAACTAACTGAATATTTCAATGTTTACAAATACAAATATTCCTGTTAATATCCTATTAAAAAAATGCTACATAGTTCCAACACGTGGAAATGATGATTTGTCACTAAAGTTGTCCAAGATTGTACAATTTAAAATTTAAAAATGGACTATAGAAGCTGTTCAATGTGAAAAAATCCAAAATATATCCTATTCTTGTCCCATTTTACCATTCTTAGAATAATGAACAATATCCTGCTTTGGATTTTTAAATAAATTATTATTACCTCCG
>CP045890.1:33832148-33884801 GCA_013387185.1 Caligus rogercresseyi
CGCTACAATCTGACATCAAGATATTAAGATTTTTACAATTTCAAAAGATGCTCTACATAGAAACTACGATGAAATCTTTTAATTAGTCTATGGATTTAAGCTAATGAATTTAAGCTTAAATGAATATGTTTTTTCGGAAAAAGAAACTTATGATGTAGAGTCTGGGTATAAAATAAAAAACAATATTTACCTGGAGAACCTGATTGTGACTTTGCTGAGGAGATTCAGCGTACATATTTGGGCCTAGAATATGAGATGCTTATTTTTTTCGTTATTTTATATATAAAAAAGAATATGTACCTTTTTTTAATTCTGACAACTAACGAGCGTTGAATCTATATTAGGGAATCATATGTCCTTCAAACAACTTAATGAGAGTAATAATTAAATACCTGGAGGTGGAGGACCTCCTTGGTTGTCCAGAGGAGACGCATTGTTATTATCTGGTGAAACTAGTGGGGTAAAATTATAATTAACAAATGCTAAAAATATATCATCCCTTAAGTAATACTGGGTCTCATGATCAAATAATAAACATAGAAAGTATTTTATCTATATAGAATAACATAAACCCAAATTGTATATTTATTTTAACTAAGATTTTAAGTTAACATCTATTTTTAGTTTAGGCGGGCATTTTCTATTGATGAAAGGATCTGCTAAGATACAACAATCTATATCTTTTTTTGTATGGTGGAAAAAAACTATGAGCATTAAATAGTTAATATTATGATATGATTACAATAGATGTATCATAGCTACCTTATATTTTCAATTGCAATTGAACTATTTAATAGACTTAATGCAGTTACTAATAAAGTTAAATCGTCTTTATTAATTCTCGGCTCGAGCCCTCGAAGCGATAAAAATCAGTAATTTATTAATAAATATGCATTACATTCATCTCAAGTCGAAAAATCTTCATAAATACGGATGAATAAAGTTCAACATTCAATGACTTCAATGGAATGACCTATTGGCCATTTTTGCATGAAATTTCTTCCGGACATTTAAAAACAAATTTGAAGATAATATGTATGACAAAATTGTTAAATAGTTTTAGTTGTTTGAATGATAATATACAATTAAAAAGAAGTCGTAGTTCTATAATATAAATGATTGTTATGATATTAACAAGATTACTCTTATCATATTTTATTTCATGAAACAACTTACCATTGGGAGTTGCTTGACGTCCATGACTGGAAATGTGGTTTTGAGACCCCTTGATCCTTTCTTCGGAGGAAGTCCCGGGACTGCAAGAAAATTAAATGTGATCTCATTTAAAAATTGATAACTTATATATAAAAAACAAAAATCATAATTATAAGTTTATTTTATAAATTATATTTAAGCTGATAATATTTGGAGAGAAAAACATTTTTTCCTTTTACAGTTAATTATAATAATTTCACTAAATATATTTTCAGACATATCAATGGTTAGTCAAAAGTCCTCCACAGTCTTGCAATGAAATTTGTGGGTTCATTTATTACTTAGCTTTATTTCATAAGTTGTTTTCTGTTTCATTTTGTTATTAAACTATGAAGATTTTGAATACAATACCTGACTCACGAGCAGTTTTGTGATACTTTCTATAGAGACACCACTTCTTTGGCGAGTGAACCTAGAATTAAAAAAATATATAACCAATAATTATATATATTATCTATATACAGCTTATTGTTTTTAATTCAAAGTCCAAAATAATCAAACTCATAAAAATATAATACACAATAATGCAAACAAAATTGACAACTATTTTTTTTACCTCAGCAACAAACATTTTTATTAATATCTAATAATAAAATAAATCGTGACATAGCAGTTATATACCACAAAAATAATATCTAATCAAAATCTGTGATTTTTTGGATTTTTTTTGTTGCAATAAATAGGGAGTGCGATAGCTGTGAGCGTTAAGGCGTGTTCTACGCTCAATGTTGTGGACACAGGTTCGAATCCCGAGAGGGGTGGTCATTTTGGTCTAACTCATTGATAAGATCCTAGGTTCGAAGACTAATTTTAATGCTATAATGCTTATTTATATCCTTTGGATGCAATTCTATGGAACCATATAGGCACAAAAAATCTATATGACTTATTTTGTCAATCAAAAATATAATAAAATAAAAATTTGGAATATTGAAAAGGAAAAATAAAAAGAAAATACATTTGGCCTTTTATTTCATTGATATAAAAGTATGTATTAATTGAATCATGTTGTTTATTTATCCAGATAACTTTAAATGAGGAACATAATTTGTTTGGCTTAATATATGCTAAAATATTTGTATGGATAAGTACGAATATTTACCTGAGGCCTCCTCAGGTCTTTGCTGTTCGTAAACCTATAAAACATAAAATTGTACATAATTTAAGCTTTATAGCATTACACTGAAAATCATCTGGCAAAACAGATAGAATTAGTTAAAGTTGAATAATACTAAGAACTAACTGAATATTTCAATGTTCAAATAAAATATCCTGTTAATATCCATTTTAAAAAATGCTACATAGTTCCAACACGTGGAATGATGATTTGTCACTAAATTTGTCCAAGATTGTACATTTAAATTTATAAAATTGGACTATAGAACTGTTCAATGTGAAAAAATCCGAAAATATCCTATTCTTGTCCCATTTTACCATTCTTAGAATAATGAACAGTTATCTGGCTTTGGAAGTTTTAATTAAATTATTATTTTAACATACTTTTACATTAAAAAAATATAATATTTCAGCGAAATTATCGTGAACATGAACCGGAATTTTTCAAAAACCAATTGGGGCTGTGTGATCAAACTCAATAAAGCTAATTTTTTAATAAGAAAAAGATTTAAAAAACAATTGAGAAAGTCTAAAAATATCAATAGATGAATTTATGTATATTTCCAATCTTGACTATTTGTTTGATACCTTTGTGGGAGATCCTTGAGAGTTCACTGGCGCTTGTTGGTAAAGCACCTAAAATGCAAATGATTAACATGAATTTATCAATTATGTATTGTTTCAAGCCATAAATAATATAGAGTGCCAAAACGGTGATGTGCAGTAGCTCCGACTATCGGGGTTCAGTTTGGCTCTCATTATTGATGGAAGAACATAAGAGAGAGAATGACTTCATATTTTTTATTATAAAATATTGAGAGTAACGAGGCCTCATCGCACTTTCTATTTCTAGGAAAAAGTATGTTATTATATTGAAAGCCTCACTCTCTCTTAGGTTCTTTCTGTTGCTGTTTTCCCAATCAAAGAGAGCTAACAAGACTCCAATGTTCTGTTTTCTACCAACGTTTTTCAACACTCTAAATTCTCATGGTGTAACCCAATAATTCAACTTTATAATTATATATATATATATATATTATATATATATTATATATATATATATATATAAGTACAATATAATATTATCTATAATAAGTCAATAACTAATAATCTATATAGATAAGTCAATAAATATATTTATATATAATATATATTAGGGTGATTCTTATTTCACGTTTTTCGTATTTGAGAGTCCGTGCTCCCCCTAGTATTTTACTTTAGTGTATAGAGATCTCTTGTGAAAGTTGAACAAAATCGAATAATTAGAAGTAATGCTCAACGGGCCCAAAAGTTATGTAGTAAACTTATGTAGTAATTTTTTTTTTCGCCTGTTCGATTGCCCCTAATGTCCTTAATTTTAATGCTATTTTCAAACAATTTGCCGCAAAGATAGGTAGCTCGCAAGGATTCCAATCATTTTTATTTTTACGTACATCAAAAATTCAACGAGAAAATTAAGTTTTGAAATAGTCATTTTTTTGCAAAATACCCCAAAAAGTGAACAATTTCGCAACTTTATTATCTCGTTTGCTTTTTAATGTAAATGAAAAATAAAACTGATTTGGGAATTCTTGCAAGCTATCTACATTTTGCGGCAATGTTTGAAAATAGCGTTGAAATTAAGGACATTAGGGGCAATCGAATAGCGGAAAAAAAATTACTACATAATTTACTACATACCTTTGTGGGCCCGTTGACATGTACTCCAATTAATCGATTGCGTTCAAACTTTCACAAGATGATTCTATGCACTAAAGTAAAATCCTAGGGGGAGCCCGACTCTCAAATCGAAAAACGTGAATAAGAATCACCCTAATATATATATCAGAAACGACCCGGGAACTTTTTTTTCCCGGACCCGGGCCAGGCCAAAATCAGGCTGGATCTAAAAGATTTCGTTTTCGTTTTTTTGTCATTCCTAAAGTGACGACGTTTTTTAGAAAATAATAATTTTCCCAAAAAAAATTCTCGAAACAATTTTAATATGTTAGTATAATATTCAGGTTTTTAACGCAATCTGACAATAATGAATCAATTCTGACTTTTGGATGTGAAATAATAAGAAAATCATGTTTTAATTTGAAAAAATCATGTTTTTTACGAAGTTTGTGAAATCAACCTTTTTTATAATTCCAAATTTTACTATACAATACCTGGGGAAGGCTCTGGTACACCTGATTGGCATTATTGTTGGGCTGCGGTGCGTAAGGAGGCAGTTGGTGCTATGGGAGAAATGTATTTTATGACTAGTCGTTTGAATATTTTGGTTTTTAATATTATTTATTTTGTATTATATATTAAAATGACAAAATAGTTCTTTATTCTATCATAGTTTTGTTGATTATCGATAGTAGTTTTCGTTAGGAACCATATATATTTTATTTAATGTTCTGTAGGAAAATACGTGAAAATTGATCCTTGTGGCTAGATTCCTTTTAGAATAAAATATTTATTTATGTATTCACCTGAAATTGATAATGAAAAATCGTAAATAGATTTATAGTTTTAAGAATTTGTATGGATCTATTATTTTATATTTACATAATATATGAACCCAAAATCTATTAAGTGTTAGTCTCATTAGTATTCAGTTTACTTTATGATAGTTCTGATAGACAATCGCAAATAACCTATTTTTAATTGCTTGAAAGAATTCTACTCTTAAATTCTCAATTAAATATAAGAAATTAAACACCTTCAAATATATACAGATAAATATAAGAGTAGAATAAGCATGAACATAAAAAAGATTATTCTTAGTTCTTTTTTATCCTCTCTTATCATCGAAGTAGTATATATATATATAGATATATATACATATTTTTCTAAACATGAGGAACTGATGTATTTATTATAGTTTATAAATTTATAAATAATATGTTATGGGTAAAAAAAGCTCTTATCAAGTGTATACGAGATCTTATTGACGTTAACATAATTGTTATTGTGTCAGCTAATGGGGATACCTTTTTTCCCAAGTAAACAACACGAAATAATACCTTGGGACGGACCTTGACCTGGATCTGTTGGTGGGTCAGGCATTGGAGGAAGAGAGCTGGTTCTGAAACAGAGGTATTGTCAGAATTTTTTTTGGAAAACACACAACGGGTCGTAACCAGAGAAATTGGAATAATGCAATAAATTTTCATGTACAAAAAGTAAATTATCCTCAAGGTAGATACTAATCTTTAGCTATATTGAAGTTATTTGTATTTAAAAAAATCATTAATAAATGTTCAAAACTTATTCGAGATCTGTTTGAACGGTCAAAAGTAGATATTTTCCTTCTTGGTCTTTATATACAGTAGAAATCTTTACTTTTATAACCATTTATTAATAACAGATATATATATATATATATATATATATATATATAAATATTTAGATATATATATTTATATAATATAGATATAAATATATATATATATATATAATATATATATATATATATAGATATATATATATGTATGCCGTCTTGGCCATTGAAAAACTATAAAATATTCAAAACATTCGGGTAAGGAGCTACTGCGAAGGCAAGGATTTGTCCCTTATTCTAATATCTGCCGTGACTCGATATGCGGCGGTTGAATTAAAGAAGTCTGGAGTAAATCCGGAATCATAAACCATACTTTTGACTTGATGTCGTGCATGGTACTTTCTATGAGCCGTCATGTAACCCTTTTGAAGAAGATAATCATATAATATCATGTTTTCTTAATCCTCTGCATTTTTATTTAGAAATTTCATTGTTGATTAGTTAGGTTTTTATCTTATTAGATACACTTATTTTAAACTATACTGTTAATTCATATGAATTTTGCTTAATTTTTAAAATGTGTTGCTTTCATTTTCATACCCTTAAATACAATTCAGGTTCAATTTAAAAACTTTTTGCATAATGGAAGTATTTAAAGACTGTGTTAGATTAAACATGCACAAAAGAATTTTAGAACGAATGAAAATGTTTATTTTAGTAAAGAAGCATTTAGATGAATAGGTATAAATAATTCTCTTTGCATTTATATTCCAGTACAAAGTATATAGGTTTTAACATAGGGTTCAGTTGTATGCTAACTTAGACGAAAGGGTTTCGATTGGGCTGTATTTAATCCTTAACATGCCCTACTATTGCATGTATCAATATTTTACGATAGGGTTTCGATTAGGTTGTATTATATCCCTAAAAATACACCACTACTACATCTATCAATATTTTATTACCTCCGCCGAAGGAGGTATTGTTTTCACTGGTGTTGGTTTGTTTGTTTGTTGGTTGTTTGTTTATCAGCAGAATAACTCAAAAAGTGCGGAACGGATTAAGTTGAAACTTGTGGAGTTGTTGGAAATACCAAAAGGAACAAGTGATTAAATTTTGGCATCTCTGAGTGCTTCTTTAAGATGCAAAATGAGCTAAATACTAATAAATATTTCAAGTTCGCCTACTTTGCATAGGTGTCGCTGTGCTGTGCTCTCAAAAAGGAGAGCACAGCACAGCGACATCTATTGAGAAATGACAAAAAGACCAAGTGATTCATTTGGTGGGGATCGGCAGACGTTTGCACTCTCTGAGTCCTCTAGTTATTATTTATTATCAATACTTTAGCATTATTCTATTACGGATAATTTTAAGCAAGAAAATTTAAATTTTATCAACAAGAGCAAGGATTAATTTTATTACTCAATTTCATCAATTTTGTATTTCTAAATTTGTAAAACCATCATGATTAATAAGTTACTTAGTCACAATTTGCTTCCCTATTCTCTCAAAGTTATAAGTCTTACCTGAACTAACATTCGTAGATGGCTGTCCACTAGGAAGATTAGTGTCATTTGCCATTGATATAAGTTGTCCGTGACGATCAACGTATTGTTTCCAGAGAATAAGGTTCTATTCTCGCTTAAGTTGTCCACTAATAGCAAAAATAAAAAGCCAATTAATACCACATATATTTGTTAACTACTTCATATTGATCGGCTCGCTCGACATTGATGGTCGAGCATGCTTTCACTGAGCTATGGCTCAAAAATTTAAACTTCGACTATAGTCATTCATTTACAACAATGTCTTAGCTGTGCCATACATTCTAAAAGAAGTGAAAGGGTTGTATAAACATTTTTTTTACCTGCATCACTGGAATTTTGTACAATATAGTGAGGGATTCCGTAGTTGCAATATCCATAACATGTATTTGGCTCGTCATTGGCTTGACAATCTCTTAAGAACACACTAGTTAGCGAAGAAAGTAATGAATAAAGCTTATAATATAATTGGTTGTAATAAGAAGTTTCATGATGGTACGTCTTACAAAAATTTGCTTCGACGGGGCATCTCCAACAAGTTGATATTCCTGAGAGTATAGAACAGCCCTGGCCAATACAAGATCCAGGCGACTCCCCGTTTGAGCACTCAACCCGATGATAGAGTCCGTCTTCGCAGTCTGAGAAGCATAAGAAAAGGTAATATAAAATTGCATACATGAAGTTAAGCAAAAATCTAATTTTATGCATTTTTTAAAAACTTTATTAAACTTTTATACGAGTTGGATAAAAATACCTAAAGAAAAAACATAAATATAATCCATAACTATGTTTTCTTAAGCATTAAAATATGAAATAATTGAATTGATTCCTGTTGTAAGAAATTCCTGTTTTTATATTAACTGTTTATATCTTTTTATAATATTACTGCACTTAACTGTTTTTTTAAAGAATCTATTAATACCCCACCATTATTTTTGTTAACTCCTTTCTAACTCGTATATTACATCATTGTCAATGAATATTTTTAGAAGAGTGTCATGAAATACATATTTAAAAAAATGAAATAATATATAAACCTGTGTATATATTTATATTATTGATGTTAGTTACTTACGAGATGTTTTCATAACATTATACAATAAATAAAATATACTAATACCTATGCTATACTTGATATTAATAATATTTAATATGTTTTATTTATTTATTAAGTAGGTAGAATAGTACATAACATACAAAGGTATATATACGTAACAACATAAACTATTATAGTCAGTTTGACAATCTAAAACTATGTTTAAACATTTTATCAAAAATTTGTCTGCATACAATCACTAGCTTATTTACTTGGAGTTTCCATATTATCATTACATTGATGCTAATATTTTGCAATGAGTTTAATAAATTATGCTTTTTTTAAAGTTTGTAATAAATATTATGTAGCAAAATAGTAAAAAACATATATACATACATAAAAAAAACATTCAAAATGCATGAACTAACATTATAGCTAAAAATTAAAGCTACAGGGAAAAATCATCTCAGCAAACACAAAAAAATATACGATGGTCCAGCAAAAATTCAAGTTTAAATGGATTTTTTTTGTGAAAATGAATTACCATCTCTATAATATAGTTGGTAATTTTTTTCTTTGTTTGTATAGTAAATATTTTGATTAGTTGAATACCTGCTCCCATAATTGCTAATTATATATTATAATTGATAACTGCGAGAATACTCTTTATGGCCATGAAAAAAGGGATCATCTATGAGGGATCATCTCGGAGTCTTGTGGAATATGTGAACCCTTTAACAAATAGTTCAATAGAAAGAAAATCTTACTTACTTATTGAAATCAAAATGACATTTATAGGTAAACACGTACGTAACTGGTCTTAAAATGCTTCTGAAATATTTGGCCGTCATTTTTTATGATGTAAAAAACTTACAAATACGTTTTCTCATTTTAACTAATTTCATTTGGAATTGCTTTCTTGCTGAACCACATCATATATAAAAGATTAAATTGTTTCAGGAAAACTATTTCTTGACATTAATAAAAATTAGCAAAGATTATTTATTATCTTGTTCAAGTATTTTTTTATGGTTTAAAAATGTTATCGACTGGAGGGGGTGTATTATTTTTCCTTCGGCTTATACGACTTACATTCTGGCCCAGGGGCTTTGATGTAAGGGCTATGTAAAAAGCGGAATCATCCAATTTATATATTTATATCATTATCATTTTTGATGAACTTTGGGCTTTTAGTCATTGTAACAAGAAAAACAAATGGGATTTTGGAACATTATCAACAAAATCGATTGGCTAATATGTTTATTACCTCCGCCGAAGGAGGTATTGTTTTCACTGGCGTTTGTTGGTTTGTGTGTTCGTTTGTTTGTCAGCAGGATAACTCAAAAAGTACTGAACAGATTCAAATGAAACTATGTGGAGTTGTTGGGAAATGCCAAAAGGAACAAGTGATTAAATTTTGGCATCTCTAAGTGCTTTTTTAATATGCAAAATGAGCAAAATACTACTACTAATAATAATGAAATGGGGTCTCTATTCAGGGAGTAGGAAAGAACAAACGCTAAAAAATATTCATTGACGTATTATTGTTCATTTATCAGCTCAGGACTATGTTAACCCAGTGACGTAGCTTAAACTTCTTCCTCTTCCCGTCTTCGGCGGAGGTATACACTCTCTGAGTGTATACATGCCTCTAGTTTATGATATATTTATTTGATTGACGACATTGTATTCCTGTTGCTCTTATTTTTTAGTAGCGTTCTATAGTTTAATGTATGTATTAAATATATCTTAAGAATAAATTAAATATTTTAATCTTTTAATATCTTCAAAAATAAAAGAACAGCAAAATTTTTGTTAAAGGCAATATAATCAATGGTCATTAAGTTTTTATGACTTCACTAAACAAAACTTTTTAACGTTCTTTAGCCCCGAAAAATTTTAATTTTCTTTTTAATTATTTCTGTTCTTAACCACCAGATTGTAAACTATTTTAACTTACCAATAGTATTTATGTAGTAATTTATAATTAATTATCTATTTTTTTATAAATAGTTTATGTACAAACTATGTCTACATATAAAAACCCACTATATTTATAAATAAAATAAAACTAGTCAATAAGGGGATTGTTTTTAATGTTATAGATATTTATTATATATCATGAGTAACACAATTTTCTTTTTTATTATCTATTATTTATATATTATCATGCTTTGTATGCATTAAAATAGAACTAGAGGCATATAAACACTCAGAGAGTGCAAACCTCCCGTCACGGGGTCCTTATGAGCCTTCCGAGGCGGATTTTTCACGACTGGGGCGGCGTAGAGGGACGGGGGGGGTCCCCTCGACGGAAATTTCCGAGAGGAAGACGCTCCCGGCACCCAATTTCACAGCACAGCGACATCTATTGGCAGAGTAGGCTAACTTGAAATATTTAGTAGTATTTCGCTCATTTTGCATCTTAATTATGCACTCAGAGATGCCAAATTTAATCACTTGTTCCTTTTGGCACTTCTAACAACTCCACAAAGTTTCATCCGAATCCGTTTGTACTTTTTGAGTTATCCTGCTGACAAACAACCAACAAACCAACGCTAGTGAAAACATACCTCCTTCGGCGGAGGTAATAAAGAATTTGCTGATGAAAAATATATTGTTTAAATAGTCAAATATTGGAGTAAAAAACATTAAAAGTAATGATTATGTAGTTAGTATATTTAATCATATGTTTATATCATTTATAAAATATTTATTTTTTAGAGAACAACTCCTCAAAAGTCCTACAGAATAAATAAATAAAGACTTTTTTATCACAGTCTTACCTTTGTTGTCCAAACATTTCCAGCATCTGTTTTCTAACTCCCTATACTCACTGGACATCCATAGCAACTAACACTCAGATCTTCAGGATGACATGTAATGCTCCTGCAGCCTACACAGTCACAGAGAAATGTCATAAAGAATCTCAGTTTCCCTTATATTCATTTTTATAATTCTTACGCCCAGTCGAATTAAAAGTTTCACAGTCGATGCAGTCAACACGATTATTTAGATAAGACATTTTGGCAGTAGAATTTTCCACGTTCCCGGTGGCCCATTGTACAATAGAAAGAAGGAAGCCCAGGTGGCCAAGGTGGATCCAAACATTTTATTGTCAGCTCTTAGAGAAAATGTTGTCACATGATAGTCTTTTTGGGAAACTATTTGTAAATATTGTTCGGAGGAAATGTGTAAACAATGCCGTCATAAAACTACATCCGTTTTTCAAGTATTGAGAGGCAATTGTGATCTCAAAGATTTTTTTTTAAATGTAAGGTTGTACAATATATTAACTGCTTCTGTATTATTCATTTTTCATTTTTTTTCAATCATAACGTTTAAAAACCAACGATCTTTTCCCTATCCGGTTGTTTTATGGATTTTATACCCTTTCTATCCTTTTGTAATTTTAGCCATATTGCTTATTTAGAAGAAAATAATATGATATTTTTGTAAAATATCTCCCCGATCCCGACCCCTCTGTCCTTATGAACACGGCATTTACCTTCTATACAAAAGTTTACAAAGGGATTACTTTCATCTCCAGGGGGAAATGATTATTATTATATTCAGAGACGTAGAACCAAATAATAATGGAAGTATCTCACTTCTTCGTCATATTAGCATTTAATCAATTCCTTGTCGTTATGCATGAGGCAGTAGGTTCTCCTGGAATTAATGAGAGGTCTTAATTGAAACATATACAAATATTATGTACCTATGACTATTCCCTGGTTTCATCATCTCCCAAGAAATTAATTAGGATAGATCCTTCCTTCCATGGTCAAAAAAGATGCATGATAAAAATATAGGTACACACATGTATAGTTGGACAATACAAAAGTAGGAAAAAAATTAAACTTTTTGTTTGTTCATGAGACGGTATATAGATCACAGCTCTGACTGCAATAGTGGTAAAAGAAAGAAAATGGAATTACCATCTGAAAAAATAATAGCTACGCTGGAGACACTCTACGCTTCTACCCAAACGGCTCAAAGTGAGCCTACGGTTTCTGAGACGCCTATTAAGACTATATAATGGTTTCCGAAGAATCAGAACAGAAAACTTCATCGATTTTTAATCCTACATTTAAAATTTTAACATTAAACTTTTATAAACTTTATTATTTTTGCATCACACCCAATTTCACAGCACAGCGACACCTATGGCAGAGCAGGCTAACTTGAAATTTATTAGTATTTAGCTCATTTTGCATATTAATTCTGCACTCAGAGATACCAAAATTTATCACTTGTTTCCTTTGGACATTTCAACACTCCACAAGTTTCATTCGAATCCGTTCAGTACTTTTTGAGTTATCCTGCTGACAAACAAATAAACAAACCAACAAAAGCAGTGAAAACAATACCTCCTTCGGCGGAGGTAATAAATTATCAATAAAAAATATTGAGGAACTTGCGAGAACTACCTTTTTCATATCCGATTTATTGTAGACTATAGACTACGTTGCGACAACCAGGGGTACTAAAAATTCAATTGGGTATTTGAATTGACCCAAAGTGAAATCAGTATAAAGATTTATAAGAAAATGAAAATAAAGATGTCAGCATGACTTGACAACAATTAATCATATTAAATGCTTGCTAGATGCTTAACTAGGCAGCAAAATATCAATCGAACTCCTACTCAACTCAATCCCATTCCTTCTTATATAAAAATAATGAAAAAAAAAATAATTTTTGGTCGTTTGACACTTAAGAAAATATACTTAAAATAGAATAAAATACATCTATCTTAAATTTCGAATACACGAAAAAAACGATTTTTGGAGAAAAAAGAGGAGCTGGGTGATTCCACGTCATCTGTACACACTTCACCATAATCGATTTTGCCACTAGTTAATGGCCTCTTTGGGGATGATCCCATTGAGAGCCCACTCTAATTTTTTTTGGTTTGAACTATAATAATTGAATTACCTTCAAGAAAAAAATGGCCAAAAAAATATTGCGGCCCTTTTGAAGTACGCGCTAAAGCGCCAAATTTTTATTTTTGGCTGTACTATTTCGTGTTTGTACTCAAATGAAAGCTGTATATGTTTTGAGTATTTAAGTGCAAAAAAAAAATCCGATCATTCAGATTTTAAGTATGAGATGGACACACGGTTTTTTGACATTTTTCAAAATTGCGCGCCTGTAAAATGGCCCCTGGGAGCCCGAGCTATCTGAAATTTTGTACAAGTGTTATCCTATAACCCCTTAACAAGTGTACCAAAATCATCAAAATCGGTGATGGTCAAGCCCTGAGGTGTGTACAGTTGACGTGGAATCACCCAGTGAGACCTCTGTACATAGGATAAGTAATGATATAGGAATTATCTATCAATATTTAAATTGTAAATTAAACGTTCAGATTTTGTGTTGAATTATTAAATTCTCTAATAAACGACTCAGTATGAAAATGTAATTAAAATCCATGACACTTATGTTAAAAATACAAATATATATTGTGCCTATCACCTGGTGTGAAGACATTCGTCCAACCACGACTACACTATTACTGACATCTGCGGAATGTATTATTTTACCATTTAAACGTTGACACTTCGGTGCGACACTTAAAAAAAAATTTAGGGTATTCTGAATGCCTTAATGTTTGTTTAGTTTTGTATTTTTCGGTTATATGTTTTTATTTACATCTACAATAAAATCGTACATATATACACTAAAAACAAAGTAGACATACAATGAATAAAAACTCACTGGATAGTTGTGCAAATACATTAATAAGCATTATAGGTTTTTTTAGTTATTTTTATATAGACCATGCTTCATACAAACTTTTATTTTGCATTTTTAGTTGTCCCGATTTCTATATATGTGTCAATGATTTTCATTGTTATGTATAAAAAGATGAATTATAAATGCACCCACTTATAACAACAAAAAACACCACTCGAATTAGTATGTGAAATGTTTATATATATATACATTCATACAACATGGATGATGGGTCCTTGAATAAATCCCCCCATATTGGATTACAAAATGCTTTTAGCAACACCCTCCTCCTCCGATATAACCATCATCAATATTCCTATACCACTTATAAGTATAGGAAAAACCCATGGATACTTTTTTTTCTTCTGTATACCATGGAACATACAAATAATGGATTTATTGGAACGCATGTTCAATGACTAATAGGAGGAGGATTGCCTCAATGAGACAAAATCCCAAAGAAAGATAAAAGACTAGCATTTACTTTTCTGGTGGAATATGATAAGCTTGACACAATATTAAGGAATCAGCAATGGAAAGTTATGGGTTAAGAGAAAGGAGTATTTTTTTAATCCTTTAAAAATAATGCATCTATTCGTTCTTCCCAGAATTCCAGCAACTTGAAATTTTGCACAACTACCCTATAAAGTTTTATAATTTTATCAAAATGATCCAAATCGGTGATAGCTTTGCCATGGGTTGTTTCCAGCTATAATGGAATAAGAGACTTGTTGATTGAAGATTTATTACTTTTGTCTAATAAAAAATGTTGAAAAGCTGCTTGATGAACCAACATCCTCTAGTGCTATAACTCCTGCAATTTATTATAACATTGGTCACCTGTTGTGCTTACCGAGGTAGAATGATTAAACAACATTGTAAAGTATGCTAAGATCGTCTACTCGATTCCCCTTGGATCAAGATTCGGTCTCAATTCGTACTATTCTCAATCAAGCAAACGAACAAAAACCAAATCTAGCCAACTGATGACAATATCGCTATTTTATTCATTGCTTCTAAAAATAGAAAAAATGTTTTAAAGACCTCCCAAAAATCCGGTCTTGAATTATCTTTTGAAATTCAGGATTGCATGCCTTTGATAGGTAAATGCTTATTCTATGCCTTTCACTAAAGGAATGAGAGTTGAAGGAAATCAGTTTGGCTGCTTCAGCTCGGTATATATGTCAAATTCCCGAGGACACTTTGCAGGTCTTCACAGGAGTGATAATACGCTACATCTTTAAACCACCCATAAAATATTTGTATTTGGCTGTTAAGTATGTTCTCGTTTTTGGGAATAATTATTTTAAAAATAGTTACTTTAATCATTTTTATGTTAACCTGTTACATATTTTATTTGTGTTTATCTGGAATTAATTTCTTAACAATAATCTTAAGCTTTATCGTTTATTAGTATAATTTAATATACAATTACTATAGTTTTACAAATGCATATCTTTATCTACTAAATATATAATATTCAATTGTTAAAAAATGTGCCTGCTGCAATCAATATCTCTTTTCGCTTGCCGGTGATTTTTAATGACGTCACACTGGTAAGTATGAAGAATGATATTTTCTATATGTATTCTTATCACTGACGTCATAACAGTCTAATACTAAAATAAACTTTTGATGACGTCGAAATAATAATAATAACATTATTGACGTTTCACTATCCATTAAAAAATGAAATAAGCAGCCTGTGTATTAATTGCTGATACAACTGTCGAATATGAAGAAAGCCCCTTTTACATTTCACCCTCCATCCGATTGCGTAAGTAGGACTTTTCATATATCCTTTTTCTTTCTTTTTTAATCAAGGAAGGTGGTGGCGATGGCATAACTTGCATTCAGAATGGATTAATGCACAAGAAATGCAAAGCCATATATTCTATGCAGAATTTGATATCTCGTTATTGAGAGTTTCCAAAGGATAATAATAATAATAACATAGGGATATAAAAGGCCCCTAATGCAGTTGTGCATATGCTTCTGATAAGTTCTGTGCAAAGAAAAAGAAACACTTGAGGGAGAAATACACAGGTTTGATTCATCAAAAGGACTCATAGAAATATGAAATACAGTTTGAAACACATGTGAAAAAAGAGAGTTGTTGATTGAATTGTTTATAACAATAGAAAAGTTTTTTTTGTATAACTTTATGCGGGGGATCAACAATGAAAGGCTTTGGTAAAGTTTGAACGTAATAGTTTGTATAAATGTATATTTTTTATCTTATAAAGTAGTTATATATTTTTGCCTATTTGACTCGATGGAATTGTGTATTATAATAGCTTTTTAACATTTCAATGAATCCATTAAACTTAAATACTCTGATAGACCTGCTGGATAGGAGTCCGGCAGGGATCGCCGTACTCGGGAGTTGGAGGGACGCCAAGATAAACCCGCATTGATAGCAGGAAATAGAGTTGATTATCAGGGCTCTGGACCAAAGCCACAAATACAACATCCGCGACAGGTAAAATATGACCCCATGACAAAAGATATGCCAGAGTCTGATAGAAAGCAAGAGGAGTTGCTGGAAGACTAGCCAAGACAGCTCCCATATATTCCTTGTTTGGTTATTATGGCTGTGTTTTTTTACTTTTTATTACTCTTACCGTTTTTAAAAACTGGTCACGACTACTATTTCTATCAAGTCAAGTTTTTAAATACTTTTACCATTACTAATAATTTATATTTATCATTTTACTGTTTAACTATTAAATCCTCGTTTTATTTGTTTTATTTAATTTTTAGAGCAGGTTTTATTTTTTAGGCTGAACTGTTGCCCCTGTAATACTTTCAATAAATGGATAACACACACACTTTTCAACTTACATCTATCGGGAGTCGAACCTGCGCCATCAACATTGAGAGTTAAGAAGACTGCCTCTGAGCTTACACGCTCACTGTACTGTATTTAGATTGTATTGACAAGAGTCGTTGTGTAATTCATGTGTCATTATTTTAAAAATGTGAAAAAAGGGAGTGGAGTGTCAAGACGTGTTCAACTCTCAATGTTGGGGGGAGCAGGTTCGAATACTCCTGAGAGAAAATGTCATTTTTGGTCTAACTCATTGATAAGATCTTAGGTTTGAGTGACTAATTATAACACTATAATGCGTATTTATATCCAGTCGGATACTGTCATTCTATCGAACATTAGGCAAAAAAAGAAGGTGGAAAGGTGATAAAATTGCTTACGCTAGTGATAAAAAAAATCAATGAGTACTTCAAACACTATTGCTCATGTCTTTTAAATGACTTTATTCTTTCTAAACCAAAAATATTCTGTACATGTAGCGTTTATAAAATAAAGTAAACTAAGGTTTTTCGGAACGATTGATTTTTTCTAGCGTGTTATAGTAGTATTATGACCGTTAGCAAATTATTTTCTGGTAATTAATACATTTAGTACTCAAATATATCAATTTGTTTGGGATTGCGATAGGTAAGTACGTTAAGGCGTGTTCAACACTCAATGTTGGGGGTGCATGTTCGACTTCCGAGAAGAGAATATCAATTTCAGTCGACCTCATTGGTAAGATTCTAGGTTTGATAAGCTAATTTAATGTTTTAATGATTACACTGGTCAACAGCCAAAAAAGTCAGGGGTTTCTCAGCTGATTTAGACTAATTTTGGTGTTCTGAGTCCGAATATCACATTGATTTTGCTCCATCAGGTCAACTTTTTGAGATACAGCCATATGCCTACCTGACGAGCTATACATATTCTAATATCAGCGGTTTTGAGTTCAATCATATTATTCGTGAAAAATATATCGAATTACAATTCACAGACACGAATAATTTATAAATAATTTATTTGTGTTTATCATAAATTTATGTGCATAAATATGTGTAGAATTTATTTAATATTTAATATATGTTTGTGTGAATTTAGGCCGACGAAGGTTATATACTTTAGCAAATTTCAGTCATTCTTCCCAAGGACTCCGTAGTGACAATATTGCCTCTTAGATTCTCTCTCATATTCACATTACCTTTATATTCATTGCCTTTGTCTTAAATTAACTCATTGTGGGCTCAGTGTGTGTTTAGACGTAGAAGTGGGCGCACGTCGTTTTGTTATGCAGGTTCGTTTCTCTGAGAAAATAGTACAATTATGGCATATTCAGTGGCTATAAATCCCTAATTTCATTGTCTGATACTCAGCTAAATCTTTCTTTTTCTTTCAGTTTATTGTGATGGCTTCGGCGCGACGATCATGCAGGAATAATCCTGACGTATTCTGCTACATCTGCGGAGAATACACGCTGTCAGGGGACAGGAAGAACATCACAGGATTTGTGAAGCGTGCCTACATGGCTTACTTTAAAGTCAAGCTGGGTGACCAAGATAAGTCCTGGGCACCGCACACGGTGTGCAAGACGTGCGTGGAATACCTCCGGCTGTGGACGAAGGGCACGAAAACTTCAATGAAGTTTGGGATTCCGATGGTATGGAGAGAGCCGTTTGACCATGCAACGGATTGTTACTTCTGCGCCATCAATACTACTGGCATCAACCGGAAGAATCGGCAAAGCCTCCAGTACCCCGACCTTCCATCTGCCTGCCGTCCAGTGGTTCACTGCGAAGACATTCCTGTACCAGCGTTCACACAGCTTCCCAACAGCGACGACGAGGCCACCATTACAGACGAGCGAGGAGATACAGAAGAGTTCGAGTATGAAGCACAAGATGGTCCGCAGACCTTTTCACAATGTGAGCTTAATGATCTAGTTCGGGATCTCAGCTTGTCGAAGATTTCCTCCGAGCTGTTGGCCTCCACACTCAAAGAGAAAAATCTACTTGGCAAGGACGTGCGTATCACTTTCTTTCGTAGAAGGCATGAGGATTACATGGGCTACTTCTGCCAGGAGGAAGACCTCGTGTACTGCCGAGATGTCGACGGTCTTCTTGTTAAACTCGGCGCTCCTCAATACGATCCGAGAGATTGGCGACTCTTCATTGACAGCTGCAAGCGCTCTTTGAAGTGTGGCTCCTCCACAACGGGAACCAGTTCGCCTCAATCCCTCTTGCGCACTCCACAACTCTCAAAGAGAAATATGAAGTAGTGAAGTACGTACTCGACAAAATCCAATATGAGCAGCACAAATGGATCATCTGCGTCGACTTAAAGATGGTAAACTTTTTACTTGGTCAGCAGTCCGGGTTTACGAAGTACCCATGCTTTATATGTATGTGGGACAGTCGAGACAGAGTCCAGCACTATGTAAAGAAAGAGTGGCCGGCGCGAGATCAGTTAGTACCTGGGGCGATAAACATCATACACGAACCTTTTGTTGACCGGGAGAAGATATTGATCCCACCGCTACACTTGAAGCTTGGGTTAATGAAACAGTTCACGCGCGCTCTCGACAAGGATGGGAGGTGCTTCAACTACCTGTGCCGAGCCTTTCCTCGACTGACCAGTGAGAAGGTGAAGGCCGGCATTTTCAATGGTCCACAGATACGGAAGCTTATAAAGGACACAGAGTTCCAAAACTCCATGAACACGCTAGAGTGCGCCGCGTGGAAATCGTTTGTGCAGGTGGTGAACAACTTCCTGGGGAACACGAAGGCAGCAAACCACGCCAGACTCATTAGCACCATGATAGAGGCCTTCCAAAAACTCGGTTGTTTGATGAGTATAAAGATGCACTTCCTGTTCTCACACATGGAGAAGTTTCCTGAAAATCTCGGGGCGATGAGCGACGAGCAGGGAGAAAGGTTCCATCAGGACATGCGCCAAATAGAGGAAAGGTACCAGGGGAGGTGGGACGCAGTCATGATGGCGGACTACTGCTGGTCGCTGAAGCGAGACAACACAGCAGCTGCTCACACACGGGAATCGAAGAAACGCCGATTTATGCCGTGAATTCTGAACTTCTGTGTCATGTAACGCACATTCTTATACTAATACTATGATAATTGTGCTTATAAAATTTGATGGACTAAATAAAAACTGAATAAATTTGGATACGTTGATTTTTATTTCTTGAGGAAATGGGAAAAAATCGTCAGGGGTTTCTCAGCTGATGATCCACAGAATTTTTTTTATTACAAAAATCGATTTTAAAAAATTTCTGTAGCAAAAAAACCTGACCTGATTGAGCAAAACCAAGGTAATTTTCGGACTCAGAGCATCAAAATTAGTCTAATTCAGCAGGAAAACCATGGACTATTTTCAAAAAATATTTTTTTGTTGCCCTGTGTTATGCATACTCGCATATTTTGGCGCCTTCGGCGCCCATATGTTCACCCTTCGGGTATGGGTAGGTTTTGGAGCTAGTTTGTGAGTGAAACAGACCTTAAAGAATATAAGAGAGGAGAGGGAAAATAATTTTTCTGTTTTGTACAAACATTCCTCATAAAAAGTTTGACTTTGTACAAAGAATATGTTTCATGAGTCACATGAGATGCTTTTTCTTTTTTTATTCCCTAACTCCTCCTCCTCCTTTTCTTTTTTCTTCTCTTTACCTTGAAAACTAGGTAGTTCAAATCAGACAGGTCTGATTTTTTTTCATTTCTGGTCCCATCACTTTGCAAATAGTTTTATTAGGTCCGTCTGACCCAAGGATTCCATAGTACCTTCAAAGTTCAAATCTGACAATTTATGTGGGAGGAGATAGCGTGCGGACATACAGACGGACAGAGATTGGTGAATTAATATAAAGATAGATTCACAAAGATGTAATTCTATCGAACCAAATAGGCAAAAATTTAACCAACATTTTTATGACAACCCAAATTGTACATACATTTATTTATCATTTGTTAACTATGTTAGTTAAGAATTTGTTAATAGCTGTGGTTTCTTTTTAAGTTTCAAGATATTGTAGTTTCCTCACATTTAATTGGAAGGAATTTGAAAGTTAATTATACTTTTTATTTAAACTTAGATCAAAATTTGATTACTTCATTATTTATTAACAAGCATATGGATAAATATATTTTTTAACATATATACTAACTTAACCAAAAGGATATATCCTGAACACAATAATGAAGTTGACAATAAATAAATTCATAAAACAATCTAGTCAACATCGATTTTTTTTATGTAAGTATTTATTACATCAGGTATAGTTCATTTTATTTCAAATAATATATTTTATAATACGTTTGTGAATGGAAATCAATAAAATTAAATATATATAAAAACTAGAGGCATGTATACACTCAGAGAGTGTAAACCTCCGCCGTCACGGGGTCCTTATGAGCCTTCCGAGGCGGATTTTTCACGACTGGGGCGGCGTAGAGGGACGGGGGAGGGTTCCCCTCGACGGAAATTTCGAGAGGAAGACGCTCCCGGCACCCAATTTCACAGCACAGCGACATCTATTGGCAGAGTAGGCTAACTTGAAATATTTAGTAGTATTAGCTCATTTTGCATCTTAAAGAAGCACTCAGAGATGCCAAAATTTAATCACTTGTTCCTTTTGGCATTTCCAACAACTCCACAAAGTTTCATCCGAATCCGTTTGGTACTTTTTGAGTTATCCTGCTGACAACCAACCAACAAACCAACGCCAGTGAAAACAATACCTCCTTCGGCGGAGGTAATTACAGATTCTAATATATACATTGAAAAGTGTTTATTCTTACTACTAGATTATTAATATGCCCTAACGATTTTAATCTGTTTCCCAATTCACTTTATACATATCTACGACCCCAATATCTTCTAAAACCCCTTTTGAGATGACAATAAATTATTTATATTTATCTGCGAAGTAAAAGGTAAGTCACTCAATAGAAATAAATCTCAAATTTATGGATTGACGTTGAGTGACATTCAATTACGGGAGATTAACATCAATTAAAATACTTCTGAGTCAACTTAGATATACTGCTTATATCCATCTCAGTAATATAAAAGGCAAAGATAGATAAAGCCTCCTTCTTGTGTAATAAATTATGTTGGATGGGCAAGAAACAGGAAGAAACTATGAAAGAAAAAAGTAAAACTGTTATTTTGTGGGTCCACTGCCTCTTCTAAGAGGATTTGGTGTGGTATGCCTGCTACTTTTATGAATGATTTATGATACATGAAAGACTATAGAACAATTGATGATAAAACACACACACAGAGATATAAATATAGTCTCACATGATCAAGGTATTTTTGAATCATTGATCAGCCTCGACACGCCACATACTCAATCTGATATCAGAAGGTAATAAACTATTTAAAAAATACTTTTTATTACACAATTAATCAAATTTGAACCAAATAAAAAAATTTAAAATTTGTTTATGGATTGAGTGCGGACGTCTTTTTTTACTCATCAATAATAATTTAATTTTTCTAGTGATTATTATGTTTTTGTCCTTCTTTAAAAAATGTAAGAAGAGACTACTTCAAAGATTCTTTCTAGGAATCATTTGCTGGAATCCAATCTTCGGAGCCTCGGACTCGAGGACTATTCTCAGTTTTCGTGGGTAATAAAGGAGGAGAGGACATAGTTTTTAAACTCTTTTTCTCCTTCTCTAACTCCTTCTTTTTCCAGATGAAAGAGTTACAGAGTGTGTGAATAAAAAAAACTTTTAAAATTCTGGCGAATTTTGCCGTTAGAATATGGAAGAGACCATTTTTATACCCTTCAGATGGGACTCTTTTGACTACAAAGAAGACAGCTTCTAAAAGCGCAAATAATTATTCTTCGGTGTTACGAAGAAACAATGGATCTCGAAGAGATCACACGGTTTTGTTGAGCCTGGAGAGTAAATGCAAATAGGAAATCTTTATAATTACTTTTAGTAATATAGGTTGGTTCTGTCTTTAAAAGTTATTAAATTTTAAGCATGTATACGATAAAACTATTTCATTTCACTGTAAAGAACTTGAAATTACGGAGGAAATCCAAAATTTGTTCATGGTCAAGCATGTTTCTATGTACACAAAGTACCACATTGACGTTAGGAGTTGTCTTAATGAATTGAAATGGTTCCTCACGCAGAAAAAAATATATAAAAACTTGGATGAATCTTTTGAGGAAATGTAATTTAAATCAAAAAGGATAGATAAAGTTATGGTCAGAAAATGATAAAAATAACTTTTACACTTATGAATATATACAAACGTATTAATGAGACAAGATTGGTGGAGTGGCTCAAGCAATTCGGAGAGGTTGCAGATCACTTTCCGATAAGGAATCCTTCTGACTCGAACTATATAAACGATAAGAAAATGTGGAAGGATTGCGATTGTCAAAATTATCGCTGATCCAGCGTGTACTCCTCAATTTTCGCTTTTTATGGTAAATTGATCAAATCAAGTTTATAGGAGTGGGGCTAAAGTGCCAAAGATGCTTTAGGACACTTAAAACTGCATTGCCTAGAAAAACGCATAAGGATCTCTGATTATGAAAGGGCTCTGATCAATTTCATTCAAAGAAAAAAGTGTGGTAATCAAGGTAATTAATAATTAATTATCTTGATTACCACACTTTTTCCTAGAGAGCGGAAAAAAAGTGATGATTTTTGCCAAAAATGTTTTTTTATGTTACCCAAAATGAGCGAAAATGTAAAAAATGTTATTATGTAGACTCCAAATTTGATTTAATGTGAATTTATTATTTCATAAGACAGTGACATACAATGATCTCTACCAAATTTTTCTCTGGTGAAGTTTTGGCGACGGTCGGATAAAACATTTTTCAACCTCAAAAATGATATCTCCACATTTAGCGAGGTAATAAGACAGTATTTTAGAATAGCTCCATCCATTGGGCTCATCCCATCTGGAAGAGCAGCTCCAGGTTTGCTAGCAGCACATCTCGTACCTATCTCAATGCTGGCAGGGCAGGATTTTTCTTACAACGTAATCGAATTTAATTTCAAAACCTCTCTGGCGTCACCTGGAATCTTGCGGTTCCTTTCCTCAGCATCTTCAAAAATTTCGAGTCCATCTTCAAGTGTAATTTCTGTGGTCTCCAGGCTGGTAATTGAATCTTGCAAAAATGATAAATATTTGCAATAATGTTAAGAAGATGCTTTTCATTTTAAGTATCGCTGACTATTGGATATACAATGTTTATCCAATAGTATATATATATACATTTGACATCCTCAAGGTCAAACATATCCACGACTGCTTTGACTTGCTCGAAATTCTGACCATACCAAATAGCTGTGCGGATCCAGGTTCCCTATCTGGCAGAGCTGGGATTCGGTATCGCCGATTCAGTAGATTTTATTATATATCTACCTAATACCGAATAGCGATCGTGGGGTGGATAAGAAAGAAAATTTATTTATTATCTGCTCTGTGACTTCTTTATATGCATTTAGTTGTTGTTGTTGTACGCTTTTATTACGGAGCTAATATGACTATAGCTTTTCATGGCTACTAAAATAATATATATCTTTATATACAAACAAATAATTATACAATAATAAAATATTAATTAAAAAGAACAATATATATATACATATATATTTAATTTTAATAATTATATTAAACTTAATCTTCTTCAAGGGACACCTCATAGCCTTCCAAGCAGATATGACAGCCTGCTTCACTAAAATCTCATTTACAGATAGAAGATGTGACCTGTCGAGAAGGTCAACCACACGCAACCGATCTGCTCTTCGAACTCCCAGCAAGATGCGTGCGAGATCGTTGATGGCAAGTTGCGAATCTGAGCCTGCCTTTGTCATTGTAGGTTGTGAGGTATTTCAGCAGCTGACGAGATTCATTTCCTGACATTCAAAATAATTTTTCGGCCATCACGATCGTGGTGCAGAGCCCATAATCCGATTCTTTTCCTGACATTCTAAATTTTTTTTCTGGTAAAACAGGTTCCTGGGATAAAAGACCCTAAGGTCTCGTCCACTTCCACATATACTCAGCTGCGTGAGTCGCGATAATTTTTGCCACAAGCTTGCTTCAAACTGAAGATCAATAATTCTGAGAGTATCATTGACGATCCTAGCCATGGTGTTTGAGTCAGAAGTGGGGACGAATGAGCATTTCACCACAAGTGGAACATGAAAGGAGTTCTTATCTAAACGCCCAATTAGATGCATAACTCTTCCTTTTTATTTGGGTAAAACGTTGATTGACCAAAAGCCTCATACTTATTGAAAAGGTCGTCATAAATTTAGGTGTGCATTATTTCCCTCCAAAAATCAACAAAAGAATAGAATGAATTGAAAAATTATAAAACGATGCAAGAGGTGATTAAAATAAGTTCAACAATTTTCTAAATAGACAAAAAAGTTTTTATTTTAGCGATATTATGAAGAAAAATGTGTTTTTTTCTTAAATTTTCCAAAAAAAATTTTTATCTGGAAAAAATGTGAAAAAATATATTTATGTGATTCACATTTTTTCCGCTCTCTAGTAATTATGAGTCGGACATTGACATCCAGCATTTAATTCATTCCTCTCATTCTTATGATTATGGTAGAAAAAGTCACATAAATAGTCAGGGAGGATATTCCGGCTTTAACAAACTTAAATATGGCTCCGAATGAATATATGAACATTCAAATCGATGATCATATATTAGGTACTGCTCTGGCGGAAGTGGGACTCCTGAGGAATCTGTGGGGCATCAACGCAAAGACACTTGGTTAAGAATGAAAGGAATGGTAACTTGCCAGGAAAGAGACACATCGGTACATGTAAAGTTGAAAGCATTAGTCCATCTACAGTTTTTTTTGTATTGAAGATGCGAGATAAAAGCGAAAAGATAATAAAATACTCATTTGGATCCTAGTGCGGTGTTAGAATACCTTTCTTGCTCACATTCAACAGGAAAAGAAGCAAGACAGATTCATCTAACTCATAAGGAGAGTATCCACTAAAGCTAACAAAGCCATAATAAGAGACTTCTTGTTTGATGAAGAATACGATTTCGGATTCATTGTTAGAGAATCACTCTTGTAATCGAAGGAGTGAATAACTAACCCCTTCAATTATTTTATCTTAACCGATAAATATTTCATAAGACGGGAAATAATTATATACAAATAGGCTACAAACAGGAGCCGAGAGACAAATAGGAGCTGAGAGAAATAGAGAATCTGCTACAGTGCTCCCCCTAGTGACGAGGTTGGACAAGTAACTGAAATATGTGAATCAGGGTGTTCATAGAAAGTTATGATGAAATCTGAGAAAATATTAATCCAGAACAGAAAATCCATTAGGTCCCTATCACCTCATCATCCTCATCCGAACACTTTTAAGACTCAACCTTCTCCAATAATGAAAACAGATGAAAACCTCGATTAGCCAATAAATCAGTTGGAATAAACTGTTCTAAAAACGCTTATAAGATTATTTAATTTATGTTTTTTTGAATATATATTTTGTAATATTAATTGTTTTGGTGTATATATATCCATGTTTATATAAATTAATAACTCGGGAGCACGTGAGATATTATTCTCTCAACCTCTCTGGACACCGTCATATGATCCCTTTGTACAGATGAGTTGTATTCATTATAATACCCACGTGTCTGTATTTGCCTCTCATATTTATTCACATAACTTCAGTAAATAAAAAAAACAACAGCATTTAATCCAAACATATATTCAAATTCAAAACAACATGAAATGAAGATAATAAAAGCACTTTATTTATTTTTATCGGATTTGCATTAACAAACAATAATCTTCTCCCTTAAGAACAAACATTTATTTTTGGCAATGGGAAATAGCTACTAGATACAATGATAAATCCATGTGTTTTATGGGGAGAAAATACACACATTTGTTGTAGATGTAAAAAAATAAAACATATTCCCTATCCATTTGTGGATTGTTAGCTCAAATACATGTATATATATATTTTTTTTTTGCTCTATGGCTCGATAGAATTGCATCCGACAGGATATAAATAAGCATTATAGCATTAAAATTAGTCTATCGAGCCTAGGATTTTATCAATGAGGTAGACCAAAAATGACCATCCCTCTCGGGAGTATTCGAAACTGCGCCTGAATATTTTTTTGGGTTGCAAAAAAGTTGACTTATCTTATGGAATCATATTATAATCAAATCCCGTAATCAGATCAGTGCCAGTGTTTGCACCTACGAAGGAAACCAAATCAAATTCCTTCAATCAATGTCATAATGCCATTTTATATTCTACCATCTATTAACAAATTTTCATGTATTATATTTGATGTATGAAATCCCTAAGGCTTCTTGATATTAAATAACTGCTGAAAACATTAAAAAGGTGCCTGTTTGCTTAGTATGTATTCACTCTCATCGATGAGGGGAATTGTTCGACTCCTTGAGAAAAGGAAAGATCAAAATTTACCAAAATAATGATAAAAAATTAATTTGACTTTATACAATATATTTGTTCCACACTTCCATCAAACTAAATAGTGCGAACAAAAACAACGGCAACACTGAATTATGTACCAATCCCATCACTTATGTTAGTAGTCGGCCGTAGTGGATTTTAAGGAACGATAAAATACCAGGGGAAAAAATTCAGAAAAAATCTTAAAACCAATTAATCGGTTTATAGTTGCTTTTCAACTCTTTACGGAGAAATAGAATCCCTAACGCTATATAATAAATATATACATTGACTATATAAACTTCATGTCATTGTTGTGACAGAAAAAGATTGAAAAGTTCAACGTACGAAACGTTTTTAAAGCAACATCGCTTTTTATCCTCACTTTAACCCTCAGAAAATAAAATTATTTGTCAAGGACATTTTTTTTATTTGTCAAGGACATTTTGGAGGGATTATCTGCTGATATTTCCTTACCAACAAATGTTGACCTCAGGTCAGTGGAATCTGTTTTGGATTTTTTTTTGATATATTGATTGTTGAATGATTGTTGTGTGTTCTTTAAAATGAATAAACTTGTTGTACGCGTGTACAAAAAAAAACAAAAAAAAACGGCCAACCAATGCATGGGTCCGCCTCTATTTTCTTGTATTAGGCAAAATGTATCATGATTATATTAATAATATCTCCAATAGTAGAATAAATATTGTCATAATTAAAGTAATAAAGATCTAGAACCAAACTCTAAGACATAAAGAATGGTAAAATGAATCATGCCTCAAAGTACAAATATTAAAAAATGTTAATCGTCATTATTTGTTCAAGTAACTTTATAGAATATTTCCCACCCAAAGAAAACATTTTATATGTAACATTGTATAACAAACTAATTTTTAGACGAGATATATTTTTATTATCATTATTAGTCCAAAGTTATAAAATATATACGAATAAAGGATATGCACTAAAACTGAGCAAACTTTAAAAATGTTGAATAATTCAACATATTTTTTTAATAAATTTAATTGTTCATAAGACTGTCAAAAAGTAGAATGAATCACGAACTCAATCGAGATATTAACTATTAGTAATATATTTTCTGAAAATAAAACTTTAAGCGATGTTTGGTTAGATTTGGTGTTGCTCACCTTCGGACCTCCGTCGTTATTCAGTTCCTCCAGGAAGGAAAGCTTTCACTCAAAAATAAATTCAATCCCACATGGGAGTTTTGAGGAGTTAGTTCTCACTGCATAGATAATCTGCTGGATGCAGCATATTATTCCTCAATTTGGGAGTGGAGAAGATGAGCCAATCAGCTCTAGAGAGATTGACATCGAATGCGAGAGATGTTTTAGTCTTACAAAATGATCTTGTTTTATTTATTATTTTTATTATTCACATATTACATTCATTTCAATTAAACTTTACGTAGAACAAAACAATTGACATAATTGTGACTCTGACAAAAGGACATAATATCTATTAATATGATTATCTTTCAACATCTAGACAAAAATATATCGTTTCGGAAAGAAAGGATGATGTACATTAATAATTGATTCGGTCTAGGAGGGAGATGTAAGTTTCCACAAATTTGTCCAGTCCTATAGGGAGAGGGTTCCCCTTGACCCGCGAGGCGTACAGAACGCCTTGAACCTTGGAAATTATGAATTCTATTTGAAAAGCGTTCTCATAATTGGGGGACGTTGATATTAGTCATTCAAGGTGTTCACCGTATGTCCTTGTATTTTTTTCCTCTACTGACTTAACAACAGGGACAATGATCGGGCAGAAATATAAAAGTGGAACGAGGTCTCCTTTTCTCTCCCACACCTGTGGCATAGTTGATCTTCTGAATGGATCTTCGATTTACTCATGGAGAGAGATGAAGTTGCTAGCCTGTATCGGAGCCATTTCTGCCTTGAATCTGAGAAGGGATTCTTCATTATGATTTGAGGACATAACGAGGACACATTCTGCTTTCATCAAGCTTATGGAGTCTTCGTTTTACAATTTACGAAGGCGGTTTTTGCTTAACATTTTTATGATATGCTCTGCGAACATCTTGATTTTTAAGATTGGATAAGCCGATGTAAAAAGGGATGGGTGGGCCAAACGGAATTTCAGGCTCTGGTCGATCTTTTATTATTTTTTCACCCTAAAGTCCAAGATGAAGTTTTTTGTTTTTTCCTCATTTCTGTGGAATTGACCAACCGAGGTAAGGTGGCAGTCTTTGAGAAATTCCATACGACTAAGTAGTCTAGGGTTTCGTTTAATGGCTCATCTGAACCCAAAAGAGGAAGGCACCCATATATGACTGACTTCCACGATTGTTTCATTTTTTTCCACTGAGAGCCAAACAGAGGAAGAACTTTAAAGAGTTCTGTAGGCCCCACATGGATTCTTTCTGAAAATGGTGTCCTGTGTTATTTAAAATATTTTTTTTATTCTTAAAGACCAGAAGTCGTGATTTGTGAAAAGCCTCTTCATCCATGAGAAATTCAATACTTTCCACATACATTCCACGTTTAGAGCGTTTAGTCCCCATTGTGAAGTTTTGGTGTCTATTCTGCTCTGGGAAACATAGGGCCTTGAGTTTCCCCAAATTAACCCTGATCTTATAATATAAATATCACAGCACAGATCCGTTGAAAATGGAATGTATCTCAGAATATGCCAAATTTTTGGAATAATTGCTGAATTCCATGCTATTAGTCTTTCAAAACGAGAGAGGGGAATACTTTTGTAAAAAGTTATGCTTTTTTGTAGTGTTTCGAAGATCTGGTCATATTTATCTTATCCGCGATGCTTGAAGAAGATCAACGTCGATCCCAAAATGATATTTGTTTAATCTGTTGAGTCAAGAGAGCTTTCTCTATTAATTCCCGTATCAATACAGAAAGATAAACTGAAGACATGAAGGCTAGCTTTGAAATTCGGGTTATTTGTTATTAATTGTTGGTGGAAAGTGCGTTAAGGCGTGTTCAACTCTCAATGTTGAGGGCACAGGTTCGATTCCGAGAGGGTAAGGCCAATTTGGGTCTACCTCATTGATAAGATTCTAGATTCGATAGACTAATTATATGCTATTATGATTAATTATATCAACACGAATGCAATTCTATCGAACCAAATAGGCAAAAACACAATGTTAAGAACAAAATAAAGAATGAGGCTTCTTATATATCTAATATATTTTTGACAATTCCCTCTCGTTATTTCAATATATTTGATATGAAGTCTCAATCTCTCTCTGAACCTTTCAGGTCGCTGTCTTTCCCCAAACAATGGAAAGTCCATAAACCCCCCGACATTTAACGCGCCACCAATCGCGTGCAAGCACTCTAGTTTCTCAAATGGTATAATTAACGAAAAATAAATTTGATTGAACTTTTTTTTGCCTAAGATAATTCCTTTTAAGTTGACGAGTCACACGTAAAACTATTTATATAGAATACCTATATTGCTTATGTGTTAATTTTTTTCTTTTCTTTTCAATACCTTATAATGTTCATTGCTTTGTTTCCCTTTCCCTTACAAATGGTTCTTAAACAAGGCAGTATGCTGAAGAATATTTTAAAATACGAGTATAAATGGCATATGTATAATTCAGTGTGTGAGAAAATTTGTATTTCTTATTTTTGTATCAAAATATATTTAAGTATTTTAAAAGGTACTTTCATTTGAAGGATTCAGTCAATCTTTAATTTTATTTAAGTATACTATATTATATAATATACATATATATATATTATATATATATATATATATATCAGGAAACCACCGAGTGTTTTTTGAACGTCCTTGCCCGGTGTCCAAAAAATCACCGGACCGGGACTTAAATATTTTTGTTCGTTCGTCATTTGAAAGTGTTGACGTTTTTTTGTTTTGAAAAAGAAGTCTTAAAATTAAAAAAAATATTTTTCTAAAAAAATAATCAACTTTTTTAAAAATGTTTTTAAAATCTTAGAAAAATATTTTCTTAAAAAACGTCGTGACTAAGAATGACGAAGGAATGAAATATATTAAAGTTCAGCCCAGTTTTGACCTGGCCCGGGTTCCGGCGAAAAAAGCGTCCCGGCCGTTTCCTGATATATATAGATATATATATATGTATATATATGTATATATATATATATATATAAGAGATTAGAGAGAGATGAGAGAGAGAAAGATGTGCAGAACTGAGCATTGCCGCCTAAAAATAAAAAGATGATTAATCATTATGGCATTTTGTATAACAAGATATAGAAATATTTAAACCCCTTTCTACTTGGTTATTTATAAAAATTAAATCAGTCTTATTATCAACATCAAATTTATTATAACTTAATTACGCATAGATACAGTTACAATATGTACTCTGAATTATTACAATTAATTATTGAATTCTGAAGTGGCTGAGGTCTCAATGGAGCTCCAATCCTTACAAATTCCATAGCAGGTCATGGGCTCATCCCCTGGTAGGCATGGAACGAAATTACAAACTGTGAATACAAAAGGAGAATAGTTAGCACATTTATTTAATTATACAAATATTTATTACTTATAGTACTACGACACACAAAAAAGAAGCTGAATTGTCGCATCTGTCCATCCCAAAAATGATATTTTCACATATCATGATTATAAAAGGATATTTTTAATAAGAAAAAAAAGAAATTCAATATCAGCTTTTCTTCGATTAAATTTAGGATTGTTATATTCCTATCAATAAGAAACTTGTCAGTTTTGGACGTCTTGAGGATCAATAAAGTTCAATCAATAAAAGTATTCATTCTCAATTATAGCTTATACCACATGATGTCATAACTGGGGATCGGAAAAATATTTAAAAGAAAACACCGAAATATTTAAATATTTATTTTCTAAAAATTACAAAATATTTAAAAGAAAACATCGAAATATTTAAATATTTATTTACCAAAAATGACAAAATATAAATATTTATTTACTAAAATGACAAAGTATTTACTGACCACGACAAAATATTTATTCTGCATTACCGAACATACTACAAAGTTTACTGACATTATTACTATCTACAGGCATTATGAGCTGAAAACAAAATCCAGTCATACAAAACGAAAATCTCACCGATAAAAGCAGTGGCTCACCAAATTTTTTGCAAGATTCTCTGATGTGAGCCGGCGGCGGTTGTCGGAGAGAAGAGTCTTATACATAGAGAAGGAGCGTTCAACATCGACACTTGTGACAGGTGCAAATTTGTATTCAGCCGCCGTTTGTGGAGACATGCCGTTGGGGATAACTTCTTTGCCTTCTGAGATCACGGACTCAATAGAACGTAGAACAGCGATATCGGGATTGCGGGCATAGACAGATTTATACTTTTCTTTTATTGTTTCACCTTTTATGCCTGGTAAGCTGTAAATAGCAGCCTCAGCCGTAGAGACGGATGCAAAAGATTTTGTTAGGCTCGATCCTTGTCTCTCAAGATCTTGAATGACTCGTGGAAGGAAGTGTAAATTAGCAGCAATGTATGATAGGCCTGACCTCATTTCATCATCGCCAATAATAAATTGACATCTTTTGATGGCCTCCGAATCATGTGGGTTAAATGATTCGATCACAGTCTTCACTGCGTCAAGGTTCTCAGCATAAAACAATGCGGCGTTCACCCATGTTCCCCAACGGGTTAGTATTGGATCGGGAGGCAGTGGAAGATTTGGGTTGAAATTTTTCCATGCTAGAATCCGTGATGGAGCCTTCAGGAACACTTTTTAGTAACTGAGATCAATTCGTTCACTTTCGGAAAATGTTTCCGAACACATTCAGCGATTCGATGAAAAGCGTGGGCGAGACATGTCACATGAAGAAGATTAGGATAGAAAATTTTCAGTTGTCCACCACATTTCAGCATGTAAGCAGCAGCATCAGAGAGCATCAGTTTGACGTTTTCAGCCTTACCTTCCAAAATATTCATTACAACATCATTTACGGCACGAGATACTGTCTCAGCATTGGTTCTTTCCAATATCATCGAGTGCGCCAGTTCGGCTCGATTGGATGAATCTGCAGCAAGTTTTCCGACAACCACGTTTAGAATGTATCGTCCTTCTACGTCCGTAGTTTCATCGATGGCGAGCCAGATGGGTTGATCTTGAATATTAACCTTAATTTTGGTGAGCACATCCTGATAGCAGATGTCCAGGTAAGTCTTTCTCAGAGTGCTTTCGCCAGGAATAGATACAGCACAATGCTCTTCAAGAAATTGACGAAACATGGGAACCTGCAATTTGTGCCATGGGATGTTCGCAGCCAATAAAGCTTGACAGAGTTTTTTGTTGAGCTCAAACGACTTGGACTTCTTGGCGCTTCTCTCAAAAACGTCTTCAAGCTGTGCTTGAGAGCTGCTCCTTTTCGTCTTGAGTTGCATATTCTTCTTGTGTTTTGCGGACTCAATATGTTGTTTCACTTGACCTTTCTGCCGAGATTCGAAGCTGGATTCACAATGGCGGCAAAACGCAGTCTTCATGTCGACAAACTTGATGTCATCGTTGCTTAGGCTAAGCTGTTGAAGCCACTTGTGTTGTAAACTGCTTCCTGACATCTCTGCTGGATAAATGTTTTCTCGCCTCAATAGTCAAAAACTTTGTAAAGGTTACAAATCCAAACATGAAATAAGAAATACAACGCAATACAAAACTCCTGGCGCCATTAGAATATATTAGGATAACAACTGTCTGACTTCTGCACGCAGAGCTAACGTGAGAGGTTGAAGTCTCCACAAAAACGAATGAATACTGTATATTTTCAGGTTTTCCTCCAGCGTGAAACTGGAGACAATTGTCAAGACAATTTTGTATTGCCCAGACCTTATTATACAGACCTTGTGATAAATACTAGTTGTTTGATCCTTTTTGACGGACTAATCATCGACTCATTTAATTCAATTAATTGATGCTTTACATCGTGTCATTTTTTTGTATTTGATTTTTTTTGGTTCACTTAAGTGTTTACAGCTATAAGGTTCAAACGTGGTCGATGGAAGAAAAATAAGCTTGAGTAGTAAAAAAAGTTGGCGTTATGAAATACAGCATCACTTTTGGTTTGAAAAGATTTGCGCATCAAGCTGTTCAAATAGTGCAATCTTTAAGCCCCTAATTTTCTTTCTTAATTTACTCTATTCATTTATCTAACAAAGCCTTTGAATGATGGGAAATGGGCCAATCAGCGCCGCCGACTCAGCGCTGCCGATTTAGCACCGCTGATTCAGCGCCGGCCATTCAGCGCCGGCCGATTCAGCGACAGCCAATTCAGCGACGGCCGATTCAGCGCCAGCCTCAATGACTTTGATTTTAAAAAATCAGACCTTTTTTCAAAGAAAAATAGGTTTTCTGTAGCAGTACTATTGGTCAAACCTGGCATAAGATAATTGTCTTGCAGAAGTATTCAACAACAATGGGGTTTTTGGTTACAAACCCACCTACATTGGTAAAATACGAGTAAAGAAACCCTCAATTGCCATTTTGTGCACCTTGGTCCTCGGGTCCCGCCAGTCACAACAATGGTGTATTGGGGTTTCACACCCATTGCAAATTGTAAAAATAAGAGTAAGGAACCCCTCAATGCCCTTTTGCGCAACTTAAGTTCTCGGGTCCCGCCAGCCGCAACAGTGTGGTATTGGGGTTTTAATCCCACTGCAATTAGTAAAATACAAGTAAGGAACCCCTCAAATGCCATTTTGTGCACCTTGGGTCCTCGGGTCCCGCCGACACAACAATTGTGTATTGGGGTTTCAAACCCATCGCAAATAGTAAAAGTACGAGTAAGGAACCCCTCAAATGCCATTTTGCGCACCTTAAGTTCTCAGGTCCCGCCAGCTTAACAGTGGGTATTGGGGTTTCAAACCCATAGCAAATTGTAAAAATACGAATAAGGAACCCCTCAAACGCCATTTTGTGCACCTTGGGCCTTCGGGCTCCGCCATCCGCAACAATGGGGTATTGGGGTTTCAAACCCATCGCAAATTGTAAAAATACGAGTAAGGAACCCCTAAAATGCCATTTTGCGCACCTTAAGTTTTCAGGTCCCGCCAGCCGCAACAATGAAGTATTGGGTTTCAAACCCTTTGCAAATTATAAAATAAGGGTTAGGAACCCCTCATATGTCATTTTATGCACCTTGGTTCCTTGGGTCCCGCCAGCCACAAAAATGGTGTATTGGGGTTTCAAACCCATCGCAAATTGTAAAAATACGAGTAAGGAACCCCTCAAATGCCCTTTTGTGCACCTTAAGTTCTCGGGTCCCGCCAGCCAAAACAGTGTGGTATTGGGTTTTTAATCCCACCACCATTATTAAAATACAAGTAAGGAACCCCTCAAATGCCATTTTGTGCACCTTGGCCTTCGGGTTCCGCCAGCTGCAAAAATAGGGTATTGGGGAACTTAAGGTGCATAAAATGGCATTTGAGGGGTTCCTTACTCTTATTTTTACCAATGGCGGTTGGTTTGAAAATCCAATACTCCATTGTTGCTGTTTGGCGTGACCCGAGGACTCCAGTGCTCAAAATATAATTTGAGGGGTTTCTTACAAGTATTTTTACAATTGGCGGAGGGTTTGAACCCCAATACCCCATTGATGCGGCTGGCGGGACCCGAGGACCCAAGGTGCATAAAATGACATTTGAAGGGTTCCTAACCGGTATTTTTATTATTGGCGAAGGGTTTGAAACCCCATACACAATTGTTATGGCCGGTGGTATCCGAGGACTCAAGGTGCTCAAAATAGAATTGGAGGGGTTCCTTACTCGTATTTTTACAATTTGCGATGGGTTTGAAACCCCATACCCCATTGTTGCGGATGGCGGAGCCCGAAGGCCCAGGTGCACAAAATGGCGTTTGAGGGTTCTTATTCGTATTTTTAAAATTTGCTATGGGTTTGACACCACAATACCCCATTGTTGTGACTGGCGGAACCCGAAGGCCCAAGGTGCACAAAATGGCATTTGAGGGTTTCTTTACTCGTATTTTTAACCAATGTAGGTGGGTTTGAAACCCCAATACCCCAATGTTGTTGAATACTTCTGCAAGACAATTATCTTGTGCCAGGTTTGACTAATTGTACTGCTACAGAAAACCTATTTTTCTTGAAAAAGGTCTGAATTTTTTAAATCAAAGTCATTGAGGCTGGCGCTGATCGGGGCGCTGAATTGGCTGGCGCTGAATTGGCTGGCGCTGAATCGGCCGTTGCTGCTGAATCGGTCGTTGCTGAATCGGCGGCGCTGAATCGGCGGCGCTGAGTCGGCGGCGCTGAGTCTGCGGCGCTGAATTGTACCGTACCCGAATGAATCTTTTCATACTATTATTATGAATTATAAAAAGCATGTTCTCCGTCTACGACATATAATTTATGTTTATTTTGCTAGATTATATCTGGCAATGAATGGATTATCACTCAAACGATACAATATAAGAAAAATAAAAAAGTTTTAAAAACCGCTGTATTTTTGTGGGTTTTTAAATATATTATTTTTGTAAACTATATATATATATATGGCAAACGGAATCTAATCTAACTGAACTTAACTGGTGAGTTTGCGAGAGCCACCATAAATATCACCCTATTTAAAAATTACTATTTTAATCCTAACTCTAGACAATCACACAAATTCTGTTTACAATGTTTTTATAAAATCCAAATATATTCAATATCAGCTTCTTTGTTGATATCCAGCATTTTGATTTAATTTAGAAATGATCAAATACTTTTAAAAGCCTTTTAATAATAAGTTTAATGTTTTCATTTGTGTTGGATGAAACAATAAACTTTTTTTTTTGTTACAAATCTTTATTTCAATGAAGTGATTGTGTATTAAAATACATAAATAGACATTGTAGTCTATAATTAAAACTTCAAAAAAAAATTAACAAACATAAAATCAAATAAATAACTTAACATAGAATGCACAACAATAAAAGAAATATTTAAAAAAACATCAATAAAATTTCAATAGTTTTTTATTATTTTCAAAAGACTCTTCGACTTTGATAGGAAATATTTTATTTCTTTCGCGGCGACACTCCAAGAGTCTTACGGTATCCGTAGCGAAAGTGCTCCATATCTCGCCGCCGCTGAGAGCATTATGGCTCTGAGTTCCTCGGATCGGATGTATTCGTTGCAACAAGAGCTTTAGCATTTATGATCGTATAAGTAATCGCTTTTGAAGCATCTGATCGGTTTTTTTGCTTTTTTGGAAAACCAAACAATAAAACACCTTTCAAAATGTTATTGGGAGAGTTGTTCAATCCCTTAACATTAAGAGCTAGAAAGGTCTTCAAAATTGATATCGCAGGACAATCTGCAAAGGCATGTAACGTGTTGACATATAATTTGCCACAGTCCTTGCAATGATTTTTAAAAATGATGCAATTGGAGGAAATCTGTAACTGGGCCGTAAATTTTTTCCCATCGTGAATCCCTGACGTGGAACACCGAATTATTTTCCTCCAATCATCGGGAAGTTCCAGCAATTCCATGTAGAAGTTTACTATGTTGTTGACATCTTCTTTGAGATTAGGAGGCATCATCTTGAGATGCCAGGGACATGGCATCCTATGCATTTTAGCAGCTCTTTGAAGAGGGTATTTGAATCTTCCATCTTTACTAAATTCGAAGTTTGTTGTGGAATTCAAATCAAAAGAGCCATGATCAATGCTAACTCCTCGAGTAAAGGTGGGGTGCCCAAATTTCTGAAGAAGAATGGCTTGCTTGCGTTTTGATGAATTATATCCACTATACTTTCCCCACTATACACTGGACTAAACTTCCATATTATACGTTGGGCCGCTGCCCATATTTTTGATAAAACTTCTGTTGTCTTATTCGTTAAAATGGTTCCAAATAAAAGCCTTAAATAAAGATTACTTTTGGTGATAGGTCTTCTCCATTCCGTTTCTGGATTTTTGGTTAAATCGATAAAAACTTTCAAATAAATTTTTGGAATAATAATGGATAAAAGAGTTAATCCTCCACCTATCATAGACTTTGGTCTCTTTAATGCAGGGAGATATCTCTTATGAAAAAGAGTTGAGAGCCATAATTGTTCCTCTTCAATGACCTTTTCTGCTATCAAGAGAGAAGCTGTTGCTTTATACAATACACCAGGGACAACCTGAGTATTGTATAAATCAATCCTCTTTTGTAAATTAAAATTCTTCCATGCAGCAATTCGATTTGGAATTGAAGAAAACATTACTCTCCAGTTATCAGCATGGATCCCTTCCGGTCCCCAGTCAACTCCTAAAATAGAGACTTTTCTTCTTACCGGGCAACCCCATATATTTTGTCCTTCTTTTGCGTCCCATGCGCCAATAAGAAGAACAAATGTCTTTGATCTATTTAACTCCAATCCTGACTTCTTTTGGAATTTCTCAAAAAAGCTCAAGAGTATTTCAACTCTTTTTATTAGTTGAGTCTCCGTATTGGCTTCAACCGAGAGAGTTATGTCGTCAGCATATAAATCGATGAGATGTGTGTAGTCTGCCAACTTAACTCCAAAACCAGTATATTTATTTTTTAGAAGAAGAACTAACTCTTCCATTGCTAAAACAAATAGAAGAGGGGCAGATGGACATCCCTGCCTGCAGCTTTTCTTCAGTTCAATTGATTTTCCCTGTAGACCTCCAATAGATATCACAGATGACCCATTAAGTAGGAGTGCTCGGACTGGATTGAAGAATTGTTTGGGTAAAAAACGTTTTACACCTCGAAGAATGTGGAGATGGGAAATCGAGTCAAAGGCTTTTTTGAAGTCGATACCTATGATTGCTCCGAATTTATTCCGCCGGTCGACAGACTCGATAACTGCCTGTACGTTTCGCGAAACATCCGAAATTTTTCGGAATTTTAAAAAACCCTTTTGAGAGACATTAATCCTTTTATTCAGCTCCGGCTCCATCTCTTGGGCCAAAATACCAGAAAGAATCCTGTAAGAGTTGTTAAGCACAGTAATCGGTCTCCAATGATTGAAGTCTGTGCCATTTCCTTGTTTTGGAATCAGGACAATTCTCCCTCTTGTGAGGGATTTGGGAAGCCTGCCTTTCAATTCCATGGACTCTCCTATCTGAAGAATTTCTTCTTCTGGAAGGCGTTTAAATACTTTTCCATCAATTCCATCGATCCCAGAGGCTTTTTTTGTCTTTAAACTTTTTCTTAATGTAGGTTGTGATCCGTTCTAGAGTAAAGATCTTACATCTAGAACAACCTTTTTCCTGGAAAAGTTCAGTCGTTCTGATTGTACTAATTCCTGGAAGCGGGTATGGAAATAGTCCAGTATTTCATTAAGATTGGTTATTTTTTTACCTTTATGCAAAATACACTGAATAGTCTTTGCAGAGTATTTATCTTTGATAAGTAAAGTTTTTAGTCTTACATTGTCTGATTTTCCTTTTGAACTTTTTGTGACATTTCAGACTCTGCCACTTCGGCAAGCCTATAAGCTTTTTCTAATTCTGAAGAGAATGCTCCCGCAAATAGAGAATGTTCAGTCATTAGTTTTTCCATCTTGAGCTGATCGTCTTTCGCACTTTTCATTTGATTATGAATAAACTGCGCAGTTGTAATGCGAACCACTCTTGTAAAGGTCCGAGCCGCCTGTTGTGCAAATGCTGAGCCGTGGAAACTTTCTAGTAAATTTCTTTTTAATTTTGAGATGTATTTATCATTCTTTAGCACCCATTGTGGAATTTTGAAACACTTTGATTTAGGAGAGAAATGCATCTCTATATTTATAATATAATGGTCAGAGAACGTTTCTGGCCTGTAAAAAGCCTTTTTCACATGACTCATCAAAGATGGAGAGATAAGTGCTAGGTCGATTCTAGAAGACTGGTTCCCATTTCTCCATGACACTAGTTGATTTGGACTGAACTTTTTGATACAATCAACCAAACTCCATCCAGATATTATTGCATTCAAAAAGGTCCAGTTAGGATACTTCGGCAAATGATCTAAATCGACATTAAGATCGCCTATTAGAATGGAAGGAAGATAACTAAACGTATTGGAGTCGTACAGAGCTTTGAAGTATTCGGAAGACCGTGCATTAGGGCCATAAGCGTTTATCAGACAAAAGCTAATTCCATTTGAGGATAAATAAATTTTATGCCAATCGCTTTCGTGTGAATATTCATCTACACATTCGGCCACGTTTATCTTTTTAGAAACGAATGTAAGAACGCCTCTTCTAGACCGAGATCCTGTGAAAAAGGTGTGGAAAAGTCCCGGTTGGCACATTTTACAATCCAAACTACAAGACGAAGAAACCACCGATCTTATGTCCTGGAGACATACAATATCGGGATTAGATAAAAATAAGGATTTCATTAAGGCATGCCGTCGTAGTCTTTCCAAACCTCCTTTGTTTTTATTGAAAGGATTCTCTTCAACCCCATATTTGTTTTCATTTACTTGAGATATCATGTTCAAAATATTCCGTAATTTTGCCTGAGATGATCCACGAGAGTTCATGAGAATGATAGTTTAATGTAAAATATGTTACTTTTTTAATTTTTGGGGGGATTTATTTCGTTTGTGGGAATTTGTCCCTGACTTCTCTACCTCTTTTTGATGATTGAGATCGAGTCCTCTCTTTTATAATATCTTCAGGATTTAAATGAGAGAATTAATTTTTTGGGGGTTTCTCCCGACCCCTGGAGTCAAGAGCCATGCCATTTGAATTCAGATGTTCCATAAGAGGCACCACTGATAAAGGAATGTTATTATCTTGGACGATTGCATAACTTTTATATCTGGCAACATCCCTATCCTTTTCAGCTTCGACTTGGATAACATTGTCATCGTAAACATTATTTGAACCCGTTTCATTGACTTCAACATCTTCAATACTTCTTTCTGAAACAGGCCTTTCCGTCAAGTCCTTTATCGGAGATTCCGAAATTGAAATAAGCTGGGTAGGATAATGTAATTCCACAATTTCTTTTGTTCTCACGTTCACCGCAGGTGCAGACGCATTTGATGCTTCAATTTCATTTTTTTCTCTTTGCAATCTTTCATCCATTTTTTTTAAAGCTCTGTCATATTCGAAAATTTTATCCCGTTTTTGGGTACATTGTGCTTCATAAAGTTAAACACCTCTGGCATTGCACCATAACACCGGAGAATTTGAGTTTTATCAAAAAACCCTGAAAGGAGACTATTTGAAGGATACATGTCGGATCTGAAACAAGTTCGACAATATAATCACTATCTCTCCATATATCACGGTAATTGCCATATTTTCTATCTGCAGGGTTTTCTTCGGGTAGTGGTTTATACTATCACCAAACTGGCCCAGCCGATTCACCAGACGAGATTCGTCAACTCTTTTGAAGGTGTTAACTAACGTGATTTTTAACTTCTTATTTCTATCTATTGATATCTTGTCAAGCCCTTTTAATCTACAGGTCATGTCTTCAAGAATACCATCTTTGTTCAAAGCTTATGTGCGAGGTTGCTTTTTCAAATCTTATAGTCTCGCTCTGATGTCAATAGGAAACTTTGTATAAATACAAGCAGTTCCCAAGCCGTACCTAGGATTGGCCCCAGCGATCTCATACTCCTTAAATCCAAAAAGATAGCCAAGTCATAAATTTCCAGATGCTTCACATTGTCATTTTTAAAAGGGTTTCCATCGGCGTCATCTAATATGACCACGAATGTCTCCCTCATAAAGTTTTTGTTTATGTTGAGAGAAAATCCCCCTTTTCTTCATGACTTTTATTTTTTTAAATGTCCGCGTAGCGACTTCTTTTATTACTTAAACTTCCCTCATCTGGGGGCATATCCGGAGGGACATAATTAGCGTCCATGTTTTCACTAAGTCTTAAACCTGTTTCAAGAGTGAAGGATCAAGGGCAAAGAAGAAAAGAACAACAGAGGCTCAGCGTGCGTTCAGAAGAGAAAGATGCAGCAATAATAAAAAGGTAGAATAAAAAAAGATAAATAATTTCTTTTTATACCCCAAAAACCGGATGAAAACTCAAAATTCTCAAAAAAAAAAATAGAGTTACAGACTATTTAACGATTCTCACCGATAGCCACGAGCCCAACGAATCCGTAGAACTCCGAATTAATCCACAAAACGGCGAAGTAATTGCAATTTTTTTAGTTATCGGCGGAGTCACAAAATATACGTGTAAACAACACTATACATAAGTCTTTTTTTAAATATAACTTTAATAAAACTTATTTTTATTCAAATCTTGGACTTTTGTATGTTTAAATCATAGTCCGAGAACATTGCGCTTTTTCAAAAATTAAATCTGATTGACCCAGCATTTTGAGATGTGCATTTGTTTTCTAGAAGTGGTTGAGGTCATATAGTTTATAGTGGGTCAATAGTAGTAATATATGTTGATTATATCTTAGACTGAATGGCGTCATAACAAGACTTATTATGATAATTAAATTATACATTCTTTTATTGGCGAAGATCGAAAAAAAAATTCCTTCTTAACTCATATCTTTCAAATATTATTTGGAATCTGTAAGGTTTCTTCCAGTATGGCTTAAAATTATCTAAAAGACAAATAAAACAGATATATCCCAGGGCTTACACCTTGTTATTCATGAGTCCAATGACGTCATTCAGTCAATAAAGGATAAGTAATAATAATATTAATGTTAACAATATCTTAAATCCCAAGAGGGCACTTTGAAATTGGTTTAAAAATATAAATGAGTAATAGATTTTTACTTCATTCTTTTATAAAACAAGGCAAAATTACTTCGTTATATAGCTTGGATAAGATTGTTTTGTTATTTATTTGGTCGTCAAAAACAAAAGACTTTTGATAAACGTCAATATTTACATACATCGAAATGTTTCTCGTGAAAAGCATTAACTCACCCGCTTCAACCCCTCTTGAGCAGCTGATGCAATCAACTCCACAGGGGATTTTTGTATGATTCTTAAAACATTCCATATTCAGGTCTTTCTTCAGTTTCCCGCCACACGAAATCGCTTCACAGCTCCCTAAAAAAAAGTAAACCAAGGTAAGTGGTGTCAAATCAGTCCTTTCTCCCTTTCGAAAAAATATCCTTACCTCCTGATGGGCTCTGATTATCAGGACATATTAGGCATTCCTCAAGGGACGAACCGTTGGTCATACCACTCATTTTGGGTGAGTAAAATATGGTTCGAGATTTATTGACATAATCAAGAAACTCAGCTGGACTTGTTTCTGGATACAGGGCCTGATAGAGATCTTCCACCTCATACGAACAAGTGGCTCTTTGGCAGTATTCTGATGAGGAAAAAGTATACATATATCATTCATAGTAGCTCCAAATGAAGATAGATCAAAGAATTCAAAGATTCAGATGGAATGCTGAGAAACTCTCGGAATCGATAAAACTTTTCTCCGATACTGGCCAATGACACCCATGAAATACCTCATTCCTGTCTTATATATATATATATATATATATGGAAAGGCTCAAAATTGTTGTTTTTGAGTTGTATTAACTTTTAAATCATTTGCGTGAATGACGATATAGTAATTGATTAAGAATATATTATAGAGATCTTTTAGTCTAACTAATAACTGCTTAGATGCAAACCTATCATATACACTATCCTTATTTTCCTCTTACCATTCATTGTAGAAACGGCGTGAGCATTTGTGTAGCACTTATAACACCCATGTGCATTGGATACGGAAGTGTTACGTCTCGGAGGCAAGTTATCGGGTTCCACGTCATCAAAATAGGATATGAATTCTCTAAGTATTTTCGTAGGATCCGAGCTGGCGTTGTTGCAGGGGTAATGAGTGCAGCCCTTCGTGTTTATATTTAACTCTGGACATCGATAGCATGCAACTCTAAGGGCTTTTGAGTTGTTTAATAGGTTGGGGAGATTCTGTATGCCGTTGTTCTTGGTGAGCGTCTCGTTAGCTGGAAAGGGAGATTCTGTGAGCTAATGGGGTGGTTCTAATGCAGCCTCGACAAGGATGTCAAAGTTGTTACAATACAACCCCTGATAGGAAGCCATTTGCAATACAAAAGAGTATGTATTAATAACCTTTTCAGAATATTTAAGTAATATTGGTCATAGAGTTGTGTAAGCATATACCTAGAGTGCTTATCACCTACAAAAAATATGATGGAGATGTTCAAATGAATGCTTTTAAATATCCACACTAATGCAACTTAATCGGGTAATAATGACAATAAAAGGAAATGTTATTATTATTGAGGTCGGTTCTTCTCAAAACGAGAAGGTAAAATGTTGATCCAACTCTTTGAAAAGAGATTCCTAGGTTCGATTGAGTAATTTGATTTAGGTAATCAAAGATTACATCAACTTAATCGAGTCATTTTGTGCAAAACAAAATGTTTTTTTAAATAGATGCTGGGGTGATACCAATCATTTTATTGGTGAGCAGATCCTTTTAACGGATATAAACAATATTTTTATACACATTTATTAGCCAATATTGTTTCAATTTTTATATTTCAATCTTTTTAAAAAGAAAACTTTTTAGACAAATTGAATTATATGATTTTTATGCTTTTCGATGTTATGATACTTTTTTGTATGAACAATGTCAAATGCCCTAGCTATGGTTTTTGCATTTTCTTAAGCACTTTAAATATATTTATATATCTTGGATTATTACATTTTACAGGCTGATATAATTCCTTTTAAAACAAATCAGTGCATTATCTTACCAGATCTCCAAAAAGCGTGACAATAGAATGTTTGACAAGCCCAGAGATGGTTTATAGTTTACTTACGTTTAATAATATCTGCTTTGTAGTTTTGTCTAACCCTTGGACTCCATACTTGAGTGTATCTAAACTTCTTTTGTCTGGTTATACTCTTCTGTGCGTTGAATGAACGATACGGGATGAAGTGAGGTCGGAAAAAAGAGCCGTCGCGGCGGTGATCATCGTAGTCGTAGTCGTCATCTAAAAAATCTCTTTTCAGAGATTTTTTTTTGAGGAGTTTGGATTTTTCCTGGGGATGCCGGGGACGCCAGATTCACAGTTTTTGTAGCAGGTATTGATGTCATCGTTTCCTCGGCAATTGACGGCCAGACAAACTTTGATGTAGGTGGGAAAATATTAAAAGTAAGTCAACACTAGTGTATAACTGATTAGCAATCTTTTATTATCTTTAAATGGGAAAATTGCTTTCTAAACAGAAAATATTATTCTTACTATTGTACAAAAGCTTAGTGTGTGATGCCCTTTTAAATACCGTGGGAATAAATAAAAAGGACTTATCAATATATCTGCGCTTATACAAATGACAGAGAGAGGAAATACTGGCAAAAGGTCACTATATACAGGTGACGTCATGTTTCTGAAAGAGTTCTTCTTGTCTACAATGAACTGCAGTTGTTGGGTTTTTGATTGAAGGGAATGCAATTTATATTCCATATGAACCCATATTTACCAAAATCAGTAATTTTATGCTTGTTTTTTTTTAGCTCCGTGACAAATAGATGATATCATTTTTAAAACCATTGCAGGGTATCTTTGAAAAAAATTCTGGCCAGTCGAAGAACATTTCATTACGTTGGGCCTCTGGCGACAGCCTTGAATTTTTTTTGCAATTTATTGTCCGTGTTAACTGCAACGATATATAATCTTAAATTTAAATCTTGAAGTGGTATATTCGAAAACATGATTGCTTGTTTGAAAAGCTGAGGGAAGTATAATAAGCAGTGGCATTATGCTACAAAGCATCACTTCACCCGCTGGTGTTGATGATTGAAATTAATTTAGAGAGAATAAATTTATCCGTGACAATATGGATGATCTCTTCTTCATGGGCCTACATAAATGACGTCATTGGCGAATCCTTTGAATAGACTCCTCCAATGTCATCAATTAATATTGGCTGAAGAAATGAACTGCTCATACTCATAGAAATATAAAGATATAGAGAGCTGATTCCTTTCAATAGCAGAGAAACATCGTCGTTCAGCTGATTCTGTGTGTCCACTATAAACAAAGTATTTATACTACGTCATCAGAAGCTGATCATACAGATAGATTTTATCTCTATGATCAGCTTACGATGACGTAGTACAAATTACTTTGTTTATATTAAACACAAAAATACAGACGAAGGGAATAAGCTCTCTATATCTTTATATCTCTATGCTCATACTCTAGAAAAAAGGTTTATATTGTTTGCTCACATCTGTCGATCAATGGATCATCACTCGGACTTTTGGGCGCATAAATGACGAAAACATTGTTATCAAATGAAAAAAATATAAATTGTGAGTTTGCGAGGACGACTCTATTGTTATCCCTACATATATAAGTATACCGTATTTCATAGTGGCATTCAAGTTTTTGCATTATATTTGATGAGTTAATATTATAATAAAAACATTTAAAATGCTTTCAAGGTATTAAAAAAATGAACTTACAAACAGCCGGCTCACGTGGCAGGTCCAACATTTTCTCCGGAGCTTTAAGAGTGAAGCTTCATTAAAACAGTATCCAGCCCTTCGTGAAGCCGGGCATCGAACACGAAAGAATAGGCCATTCTTGCAGCCTTTCCCGTAGCACTTCCAGCAGTCCCGTTCAAACTCGTTGAAGCGAGACAGTGGGTTGAGGGGACAGTTGTAGCAGGTTCCCTCGGGGTCATCATCATCGCAGATAACGGCTTCGCAGGCACGGCGGAGATTGAATGAGCTCTGATCGCAGTCCACGCAGACACGCCCCAAGACGGAAGCGTCTCCTTGAGTTATGAAGATACAAAATAAGACAAGGAGGCACTTCTTCATGATGGCAATGTTTAAAAGATGAAAAGTAAATAAAATCCAATAAATTACTTGTCATTTGAAACGATTATAAACAGTGTTTCACCTTTGTAACTGTATCAATGATAATATTTTTATTGTTGTGATAGTAGTTTACAATTTGCTCCTTAGATGTCGTATGCTTAAAGATACCAGCATAGATGTTATCGCAAACTTACCTATAAATCTCATTTAACAGTTGGTAGCATAATTTTCTTTACGTCAGACGATCCTTGAATCGTTCGATATGCTATAACAAAATATTTTTTTTAAATAATGGGTCATTTATTACAAATCATAAATAACATAATATATACAAGAATAAATAAAAAGAGCAAGAGGGGTTGTGATAATAAAATCATAAATAACATTTTAATTTAAAATAACCCTCTGAAGAAGACCCATCACATCATTAAAACATCATAGTTTAAGTTATAAAAAGTGGAAGTGAGTAACACGGAAAAAAAGAACAAATTTTGTAAATAGTATTTAAGAACATCTTTTATTGCACGGCTCCCTTGATGATGTCACTTGAAGTCCCATTATTTTTTGCTTTTATTTATATTGAATGTTATCAAAACGAAATTAACTGGTTTTTAATATGATATTTGAAAAGCACCAAAATAGAAACTACCTGAAGATTTAAAAAAAAGTATTTATTCAAAATTGGATATTATGAAAGCAGAATACATAAAATCCAATTATAAAAAGGTAGGGTAAAATTTAAATATGTAAATAAACAATAACGTTACTCTACTCAAAAATACCAAAACTCAACTAGATAGAAATAATACAATTTTAAAAAAAATACATCACACGGGTTATACAACGGAGATATTGTAGGTGTATATTCTTCATGAGGGCGAGGTGACGGCTAAAAGAAGGTACCATGTAGGATATCACGTGGATTGTATATTTCCATGATTCTGACTTTACTCCGAATAACTTAATTTAAGCGTGACGTACTGAGCTGCGGCAGATAATAAAATCGGGCGAATGTCTGGCCTTGTCAGCTGTTCTTTCCTTGAAAGCTTTGATCCAATAAGGGCCTTCGCATTTGATAGTGCGAAGTGAATAGCCTGTAAAGTAGAGTAGTCCTTTGTTTGTTTGGAATACCAAATAAAATTATGCCTGACATTTCATAAAAAAGTTTGTCAATTTTAATTAGCTTAAAATTGTTGTAAAAAGCTTGAATGATACAATTTAAAATGGTCTTGAAATTACTGCAAGGGTTATTAAAATAAAAGCGTAAAGAGGAATTTAGAACTGAGAAATACATTTTTTACTGTCATGCAATCCCAACAGAGAAATTTTAAGCCTTCCGAACCAATCAGATGAAAAATTCAGTTCCTTTAACCATCTGGTGCAGGTATCATGAACCACCTCTTCCTCATAGTAGACGCAAGCTTCAATGCCATTGACGAGAAATAAGATGTCAGGATCAATATCTTTTTAGAGAAAATCAAAATTTAATACCGAGTCTCATAGATAACCGGATCGTGAAAAAAAAATTCCTTTCTCCAAGGCATCATCTCCAATTTTTTGATTCCTCAGTTGCTTGAAGAAAGCTTCTTACTCACATTTTGAGTGATTATATCAACAGTAGAAGAGGCGTCCCAAACTGGTCCCAAATTCCAAACTACTCGTTGAACTGCCGCCCTACTTGGCGAAATGGTTAACAGGAGGTCGTTTCTAGAAGCAGAACTCCTTATAAGAAGAGTGTACAAATGATAATTTGATACCACGGACCTCCACTCGAAATGTGGTATTTTAGTAAGTTCAATTAAAACTCTAATAAACACTTTCGGTAAGCCTCTAACGAGAAGAAAGAAGACACTACCAAGAATTTTCCTTGTTCTTTTAAGTGCATCAATATAAGTCTTGTGAAAAAGGATGTTAATCCAATTCTCCTCCTTTTCGATGACTTTATCTGTTATAACAGGAAAAGCGATGTATTGTATTATATCATATATTTTTTTTATAATTATGAATTCTTAATTAAGATTCAAATTTCTCCAAGATAAAAATTAATAAGAAAATTGTCTTCATTCAGTTTCAAATCCCGGTTGTTTCATCAATTCAACTACAAGAATGTTAATTTTTTGGACGGAAAGTCGACAACTCTCAAATCGTATTTTAGAGACCAAGTACCGAGAGGTAAAATTTGCTGTTTTGTTTCTGTTGAATAGTCATTCTGAACATTTACCAAATTTATTATGATATGTTAAATTGCCTTCCATTCTTTTAAAAAGTTGAGCCTCCAACTTGTCTTCAATTATATATACATAGTTACATCATCTGTGTATTAATTAAAAATATCCGTGTGTTGCCAAATAATACTCCAGAACCCCGTATTTTCTTTTAATAGAGAGTATCAATCTACTATTGGCATTACAAAAAGAAGGGAGCCGCGGGGCATTCTTGTCGAGTCATGAGAACTCTCTATACCGTTAATAGAAATAGAAGAAGATCCATTGGCAAGGAGGGCCCTAATGGGATTGGAAAGATAACTGGAAAGGTTTTTTTTTGCCATTTTTAAAATATCAAGATGTAAAACCATGTAAAAGGTTTTTCGAAAGTCAATTTCCATAATGGCCCATACAATGTCTGGAGGCAATACAGTCCATATCACAACGAATGTTTCTGGCAATGTTACCAGCTTTCAGTTCCTTAGAAAACCCTGTTGATGAGGGCAATTTTCTTATTCATAACGGGTTCTAAATTCACTGCAGCACTACCAACAAGATTGCAGTAAGGCCCATTTAAATGGTTATTGGATGCCAGAGGCTAATTTAACTGCATTATCTTCTTTGGTTTTAAAACAATCTTGCCTTTGGTTATAAGAATTGGTAATACACCTCTCTCCTTCATGGATTTACCTATGGTTACTAAAGGGGAACAATTCCTTCATGAAAATTCTTGAACAATTTTACAACAAATCCTTCAGGGTCATAGGCGTTATTGACTCAATGGAGACAAAGGAGAAAAAGGAGTATAGCAAAGCTTGTGGGGAAAATTTGGTCGAGAGTCTTTTACGGTGGCCAAAAAGTCTTCTAAAAAAGATTAAATCTCATGAATATTAGTGAGATATTTTGATATTTGGCTCCTTGTCGATTGTTATTCGTATTTTTTAGCAATGCAGCGAAGCATTTTTTTACGGCTTTTTTTCCTCCCAAACTCTTCCTCTATAATATCCAGTAGCCCATACGAATTTACAATATCTCCAGCATATATTTTTTCAGAAAAGAGAACCATTTTTAAATATTTCGCATACATTCGTCTGAAATTCGCGAGCCTTCTTTCTATGACGCCAAATAAACTTATTTGTTGATTGACATACACGAAACAAAAGGGCGAAAGCTGCATTATTAGCACTAAGAGATTTTTTTAAAGGAACTAGATTTGAATTCAATAAGTAAGAAAATCAAGTTCATGTAAATCCACTTAGGTAAATGAAACTTCTGTGACATAGAAGGCACGATAAAATAAAATTCAATAATTTGGTGGCCCGAAAATGGTTCCAGAAGATATTGAGCACTTTTCACCTGCAATAATAGAAGAGTGTAGTATATTTGCCATGAAGAACTCACACTGCACCAACAAGCATTGTGGGATGAGGTATCGACTTGCTACGTCAAGCCTTTTCACTAACAAATCGAAGGAAAAGTTGAGGAGCAGCTCTGCTCTTTTTGTAATGACAACACGGAGACCTCGGAGCATCTTTTCTACGATTGCAGCGCGGTGATGCCCATTAGAAAAATAGTGGAACCTTTGTTGCTGGGGAAGTTTTGTCTTTTCCTGAAGAAGAAAGATTGGCTGCTTGCAGTTCATCCGGAGAATAAATGCGCTTTCCAAGCAGACGCCGTCCTCACCAAAGTCATCGGTATGATTTACGCCACGAGAAGCAGAAACCGCCCATTGCCCACGCATATGGCTTCAATCATTTACAGAAAGGTGGAAGCCCTTCTCCAAGTCCGCGTTCCAAAGTGAGCTTTATCTTACTACTTTTTATTTGTTTACATTATTCCCCTCCTCCCCTCCACTTCTTAATCAAATCAACTTGATCATCTCTTTTAAAGCCTTATCCGATCTTCTTTTCCGTCTTTTTTAATTTTATTTTACATATTTGTTATTGATATTAACATTGTTAGAATTGAATTGATTCCTGTTTTACGAAATTTCTGTTTTTTTTATTAACTGTCTAATATATTTTTATAATATTACTGCACTTACCTGTTTTTTTAAGAATTTATTAATACCCCCACCATTATTTTATTGTTAACTCCTTTCTCACTCGTATATTACATCATTGGCCATGAATATTTTTAGAAGAGAGTCATGAAATACATACAAAAACAAGCATTGTCATCAGAATTCAAGACGTCTAGTGTTTTAAATAGTTTAGACATATAATATATATATATATATATATATATATATATATATAGATATATATATAGAGAATATATATATATATATTTGAAAGTCAAGTCTAAATTTAGATCACCATAATCATTATAGGATAACTACGAGCTGTATTCTCATTCATTATAGCTTGAAAAATAGAAATTACTTTTGTTTATACCATAAGCGGTAATTAATGAAATTTAAACCATTATAATTGATTAAATTTGATGCCAATCACTACTGACATCCAAAGGTACATCAACCGCCATTGAAGAAAGTTCCCTACTGACCTGATCTGAATTAATTGTATCGAATGGAGTAGCCTCCTCAATAAAGAATCCATAATCTCAAAAGCCAAAAAAACCGACATTTCTTACTTTGCTAGTAACTTCAGCCATATTAGAATCACCTGTTCCAAGATTGTTGGATGTGAGGCATTCATACTAATACTCTGATCGGATAACTGTGAATTCAATACTATTTCTGCCTGAGAAGCAGTTTTTGGTTGTGAATCATTTACTACAACAGAATTAGACTCGCCAATCAAATTTTGGTGCGATCCTCTTATGTTTTATTCAAAAATATAATCCATGGTTCTAACTCTCTATTGATCAAAATAATATTTCAGATGGCCAAAAAAAACCCGTTTACTTTGGTTTTCAGAACCTGAACATTTTAGCCTTATGAGTTAACCCTTAAAGGCTATATTTGTTGTAGAGTTGAGGGGTCCGTTAAAATTTCAATAATTTGATAAATATCTCGCCAAAACTTCTGGTAATTATACTATTTTTTCTTCAGCCTTTTTATTTACTGGGTTTCTTTTCGGACAGTGGCACTTCTCCCATTACCCATTCATTTCACCATGCTCCCCCATCAACTCTCTTAAAAGTATGAATAATAGTTTGAGAGCTCTGATTTTTTCCATGAACAACAATCTTATCATTACCCTTCATTTTGAATACAATATCGACAAGCCCTCCTCATTGGCACAATACTTTTATTTTAAATGATCTCTTGAGATCATTCAACCTCGTTCTAACATCGACTGTACATCTTGTATAGAAACAAGCCTGACCTCATCCAAACCTAGTGTTAGCTCCTAATGTTTCCTCTTCTTACAGCGATACAGCACAGTTAGGTCACTATACATTAGTATGTTTCAGTTTATCAGTCCTAAATACTTTCCATTTGAATTTTCGCACGTTAAACGCATGACTTCCATTTAAAGGATCCATTAAAATTCATGTGTATTTCTTCATCAGAGAGATGTA
>CP045890.1:33884901-33918776 GCA_013387185.1 Caligus rogercresseyi
TCCATCTCTTAACACTAGAAGCGCGGGAGTTTTAAACTACCTAGAACCGCGGCTGACGTCAATTGACGTAAACTAATTTTTTCATTATAAGTATATATGCACGAACATAAAACGCAGTTGCAGTCGTGATTTTATAAATGTAAGCGTGCTCGCACTTTTGTTTAATTGCGTCGTAGTAGGTGTCTTAGCATAAAGGGATTGTGACGAATAAAGGACTAAGGCTTTGTAACAACAAAAAAGTCATTTTAACTCTACATTTTGCATCAATATCAAGTTCACTGATGGCTCAAAGAAAAACTAAGCCAGGGAAACTCCTGGAGGAATTTTTTATCCTGGACAACGAGGATAGTGGAGATGATAGCTTGCTTGATAGTGACGAAAAAGAAGAACTCGTACCACCTGATCCGATCTCGAGCGATGAATCAAGTGATGAAGAAGAGGTATTAGGAAATGTTCCACAAGCAGTTGGTCGTGATGGTACACAATGGGAGGAGTTGGACAGACCTAACTTTGGAAGAGTTACTGCTGCAAATGTATTCACCGCTCGACAGGGACTTACCAGGTATTCCCAAGGTATCAGGACCCCATTGGATGCATTTCGCCTTCTTATTGACGAGGGGGTTTACGGCATATCGTCAAATGTACAAATGAGTACGCTCACAATATTAATCCGGACTTCATACTGAAGGAGGAAGAATTAGAAAAGTTTATTGGGCTTCTTTATCTTCGTGGTGTTATGAATGCCAAGAACTACCCCTTAGAGAAGTTGTGGTCAAAGGATATGGGATGTCCTGCATTCAATCGAACACTTTCTCGAGATAGAATGCGCTTCATAATGAAATTTTTGCGTTTTGATCATCGAAATCAAAGAAGAAATAATTTGCAAGTTGACAAGTTTGCATTGATTTCAACGGTCCTCGACAGATTTGTTGATAATTCGCAAAAAAGTTATCAACCTGCCCCAAGTATGACAGTTGATGAGCAGCTCTTCCCCACCAAAGCGAGATGTAGATTTACTCAATATATGGCGAACAAGCCGGATAAATTTGGGATCAAATTTTGGATCCTTGCTGAGGTTGATAGCAAGTTCTGCTACAACATTACCCCATACCTTGGAGCTGACGAGAACCGGCATCTTGCGTTGGGTACTCATGTAGTAATGGATCTGATGAAGCCCTTGTTTGGAAAAGGATATAATGTCACATGTGACAATTTTTTCACCAATAAAGACTTGGCAGAACGACTTCTACAGCAGCGGACAACAATTGTCGGAACGGTAAGGTCAAATAGACGCGAACTTCCACCTCCAAAGAAGCTCAAGCTACATGACAGCATTTTTTACCAATCTGGACAAGTGCACCTGACTCATTACCAGGCAAAGCGTAACAAGTCCGTGTATCTCCTCAGCACCCAGCATAAAGGGAACAAAACTCAAGCAGAAGGCAAGAAAAAGCCGGAAGCAATATTGTTTTATAATTGCAACAAATATGGAGTAGATATGCTTGATTCAATGTGTCGTTCAATGTCAACAAAGGCTGGATGTCGGAGGTGGCCTCTCGCTGTCTTTTACAACATCCTGGATCTCGCTGGGTTGAATGCCTACATTCTTTTCAAAAAGGCAACTGGCGCTAAAATGCAAAGAAGAAAATTCCTCATGCAGCTATCTGCTGAACTACGAGGTGACTTAGTAGAAGATGAACCAGAACCTCTGCATCCAGTTCAACACATCCAAGGACACCTGGAACGGCGTGTCAACTGTGCTATCAAAAGGCGTTGCACCAAAAATCGCACTATTACGCGATGCGAAAAATGTCAACGACCAGCGTGTGGAAAGTGCATGGCAACAATTTGCTGCTTCTGTGCTTAGATTTTGTACTATCTTCAGTTTGTACATATATATTCAGAAATTTAAAATAAAGTATAGGAAATTCTCAATACATACATATGAGATAATAATTATTTTGCGTGTGGGGCGATCAACTTTTTCTAACCTGAGGACCTTATATATGAGAAAACACAGAAAAGGGACTCTCAAATAGACATAAATATTATCACGGTACATATATATTTATTTACTATGACAAGAATTAGCGTTCCCCCTTCAGTATTTTTACAGACACACTAGAAGTCACTGACTCTCGGTTAAATATATCTTTTTACGTCAATTGACGTCAACCGCGTTTCTAGTAGTTTTGCCATTTTGGAGGGGATAGAGTGCAGGAATTTTTTCCAAAATTTGAAAATTTTATCATCTTTTGAAATAAATAAAAGTCACTAAAAGGCATTTACTAAAAGATAATTGAGCCAAAAATATAAAGGATAGAATATTAGAAACTACGTCAATTGACGTAACCGCGGTTCTAGTGTTAAGACCCCGAGCTTATTTTTTGAGTGACCCCCTTTTAATATAATATCTGATATAATTGAATAGCATATAAATATAACATTAAAACCCCGGTAACTTTACATGACTTATTTGAGAACTTCTTTTATTCATTTTTATAATTAATTTTGAAGACAATATAGGTTACTGGTGCAACAAGGGGTAAATGAGTAACACCACAATTTATATGATCTAAAACTAGGATGTATTTCATGAAACGAGAAATATTTATATACAAATACATAGTCGCTTTGAGAAAAGAGCAAGATACGTCTGTCGCCCCATCTGGTGACGTATGTATATAAGAAAAGGAGAGAGGGACTGATAGGAGACGGAGAAAGGGACAGATAGGAGACGGAGAGAGGCACAGAGATGAGTAGAGAGAAGTAGAGAACCTGCTACAAACACAATTATTCCATTGCCTGACCGGGCCTACAGCTCTATAACGGTAAGAAACTGAAATTAACTGAATGGATAGAACGCTTAGGTATATCCACTATAATGCTCCGATTTCATACTAGCAAAATGACAAAGAAAGTATTATCAACAAAGTTATATATTATCAAAAAACGTATTTCACTCCCCTTTTTAAGTCAAATATTCACAATGAAAAGAACACATTGATACCAAGATATCAAGTTTCTTTAAAAGCCTCCGACTATCCTTTCTAATTTATGAAGACAGGGAAACAAACAAAGGATGTTAAGAGTTGTGTTGAAGATGTGTTTTCTTGACTTTCTAAAAGTATCAAATGTCTTCAAATAAAGTTTTGGTTGAGTAGCATATTAGCAGAGTGCCTTTTTAAGTCTTTTTATTATTTCAATTAAGCATAATAACAAACTGCAATAAATATTTTGAAATTAATAAATTATTTATTATGACCTATGAGTACAACACATTTATATCACCTTAAATCATTGACATAGGCACATAAAAAGTAAGTAAAAATATTTGTATAGATACATAAGTGCTTATAAAAAGCCAAATGACACAGACTCCATTTAAAATATTTAAATACAGTTGATTTGTTTTTGTAATATATATCAACTCACTTTTGTGATTTACTGTAAAATAATTTTTTAGCCGTAGATGGGAAATATACACATTTCTCAAATACTTACACGGGAACGAGACAATTTTATTTTTAGCAGAAATCTTTTTTCTAAATTAATAAATATCCCAAAAACAGCTCCGTTTTTGTTCATGCAGATTTAGAATGTTTTCCTTTAATGAAATTACCGTTTAGGGCAAAATTTAATAGTTATATTCTCCTTTATGGCTGTATTCTTAAATTAAATATTTTTTCAAGTTTGAAACTATATTAAGTTTTATATTAAGAAATCATCGCTAGTTGTATAGAATAGATATTCAACATGTGGTTTATCTATATATGTTGGGTTACTTATCTTCACATTAATTTAGAACTATAATGTTCAAGGATGTTTTATGTAGTCTTACAAAATTGATTTAATTGATGTTGCTTGTATAATTTATTAGTATTTATGTGTACAATGTGTAAGTGCTTTATCATAACGAAATCAAGATAAAAACTTTTTTTGTAAAAAAAATATTTTTCCTAGAATTGCAGTAGATTCGAAAATTGAAAGTGATTTCATACGAACATGGCAGTTATTTTACTCAACCTTTAAATCATAATTGAATTGAAAAATTTGTAGGTTTGAAGTGAGCCATGACACAAGAAGGTTTAAGGATAGAGTCTGAGCATTCTTTTTAGGGGAAAGACGGACTCATACGTGAAAGCGAACGCATGAATTCAAACTTGAATTCATTTATGATGGTTTTGATTCAAATATAATTATGTTTGTTTATCAAAAGAAATAGAAAATAACCAAAGTACCGAATTTAAATATATAGTTCTAATAAATAATCACAATTACATTTAAATTATATTTAATTTGAGTATTTTTAACTTAGCATTATATTATTTAGGTAATCTAATAATGATTTTAAAGTTTTATTTGATATAATAATCTCTTCAGTTTGTGGATCGACAAAGAAAATATTAATCACTTATCGTTTCACATTATTGATAGGTGATATCTGAATTTTTATTTACAAATCATAACTAAATATTCTTGGTAAATTATATGTTAAAAATACATCCTTATAAAACTTATTCTTCACTCACGAAGCTAACTTATTTCTTCATTACTATTTTGAAACCTTGTGTCTAACTTATAACCATCAGATTCATAGATTTCATCGGTTGAATGTAAAATTCTCTCATCCGAAAATTACCTGCATGCTCCTTTGGCCTTTGGACTCTTAAAAATATATAAACCTCAACTGAATAAACTCCCTTTATTAAAAATAAAGAAATATATTTGCATATAAGGTGGAGTATTTGCATATGTTATCTGTGTTTAATAAATGTGACAGCGATTCCTTGGAAACCCCTTCAAGAAAGAATGGTAAACATTTATAAAAAATACATTACTGAATATAAGAAATTAAATCACGAAAACCACATACTTTAAAAAATATACAATAAAATATTACTCAATTTGGTTGGTCATTGAATAAATTCCTTATACTTAAATGTAAATTATTCCTTTTATTAATATATATGAATATTTAAGAATTTATTTGAGTCACACACTAAATAACATAACTAAAATTTAAATACTCTTTATTTGACCTCTTGTCCTCTGTATTTGTTTTTATTTATCTTTTCCTTGTCAGATGTCCTAAATTGGCCTTTATTAAATCCAAGATAGTCCCTTTTTTACTAGTTGTTGTGTAAGACATTTATTAAAATACCTGCATACCAGGTTTTATGGTCTTTCCATTCTTCATAGACAAGAAGAGGAACAAGAACGTTGTAAAGCCAATCCAATAATATCCATGTATATAAAATGCAAGAAAAATATAATTAAGGAACATAGCCCTGGAATGTGTTTGTGGCTTTTTAGTAGTTTATGGTGCGTACAAAGACATGTCTCAGACTAATTTTATGAAGGAGAGGTACAGGATGACATCGTAGCCGCTGATTAATGTTTTATTAACTTATGTAATAAGCTTAACTAAGCCTGTCAAATACTTACATAGAAGCAAACTGACTTTTTTTACATACCTTTAAAAAAACTTATTTCTGAATTAAAGTATTTCAAACCATGGTGGAAAAATTTTCAGTGTGAGATTACATACTACTCAAGAAGGCTGAGGTGGAAGACTTATTTACAACTACGCACAACACGGTTATACCCGATTATTCCACCATTGTTGAACTTTAAAAAAACTTTTTAATGCTATAATGCTTATTTATATCCTATCGGATGCAATTCTATCGAACCATATAGGCAAAAAAAAAAAACTTGAGTTTGTGTAAAGAATTATTGTTAAAATTATGTCACAATTGATTAGTATTTTGATTTTAAATATATTCAATATATGAGTAAAGCCGACAACACTCATGCTTGAACTCTGCCCTCTCATGGGAGATGGTTGAAGACACAACTGACCATCTTTCCTCGCGACTGAGCATTGAGCCAAAACTTCAGATAAAACTTTTATCTTTGCTATGGACAATATGGTGCAAAAAACCGTTCGCATGATTGGCTTGCTACCATCACCTCAAGGGACTCAATTTTCAAGAGTTCCAAAGAACTATGACTTTGGACCTATGTCTCAACGTCTCATGACATCAATATAGAGGGGTCCTTTACTTTCTTATATTGTACAAGCGTGGAAAGCCCGCGGCTTGGATTAAAGCACCTTTAAACAATTTCCAACCAATCGATCTATAATCCGTTTCGCATACATTGTCAGATAAAGGAGCTGAGGTTGCTCTCAATGACCAGTCTCAGTTTTGATGGGTGCTCAGGGGCCTATTAGAATCAAGAAAACGCAACTGGCTGACATGTCAAGATTCTCAACATCAATCAGATTATTGTGACCAGCAATACCAATCAGGATGCGTCTGACTGAAACCTCTTCCTTTAAAGCCAACAATGGAACCTTTGTATTTACTATCTAAATAGACGTTTTATAAATATACCAGTAGCTAAAGCTACAATAAATGGGATGAAAAGTGATATGTGTCGTCATCAGAAAAGTGGGTTAAATACCGTGTTCTCTCTGGTATACTCGAAGTGCGAGATAATTTTTTTCAGAAGATCAAAGTAAATGTTATTTTGAGTCCGTTTGTCCTTTTTATATGACTGCGCATATCTTGGCCATTAAGTAAATCCATTTCTGATCTTTTAAATCACAATTTCAGTTTTTATAAACTAAAAGAAATGATTTTATGGCCTTTTATGTGGGACACGATTAACGTTTTATTAATTATATTATTATAAAAAGTACAGCATTTGCTATATACAAGGAGAAGTGCATCATGCAACGATATTTCGTGGATTTTATCAATGATTAAACCCACTTTAAAGTTTTAAAGGATACATGTCGTAAGAATGAGGTGTTACTCAAATGTTCTTGCAAGTTTTTTTTATATGTCTATTATTTTTGTATTATTATGATGGTAAAATGAAGCCTGTTGGCAAAAAAAACAAATAATTGTGAGGCAGTCTGCCTCTGTTGAGTGGAAGACCCGCACTTTAACCCTTGTGTGGTGTTCATATTTTTGTAACTCAGCCACTGTTCGTGGGTCTGGTGGACCCGCTGCGTTTTGGGGTTCTCAGCTAAACACAATAAAACTATTTTATGTTAAAATACTCAAATGATCTTTTCCTTATCTCAATTACAAGCAATATAAACAACATAAATGATAATTAATAATCTTTTACCTTTATTAGGTCACATTTATAAATAAAACATCACTTCTTTTTGTTGTTGCTGGCTGTAACCTAGAGTAATGAAAATATCAGAAATTTTTCTAACTCTCTCTCCTCACACACAAGATATGAGTGCCAGATCAACTGCAATAGCATCACACTTACTTCAGGCTTTGCTGGTGATGGTTCTGTAGGTTGGGTGGATGGTGCACAAGACCTAAAATTTCCACTTTCATTGACCCCGGGTCCAGCAGACCCGAACACCCTCTATGTAATGTAAATGTGTAGGGGGGGTGTATGGTGTGTGGTCACTGAAAACGTGTTGTGATATATGTTCTTCACAGAAATGAGCCAAGGCCAATGATTTGAGTTTGAAATAATAAAAATTCGTATTACTTTTCTTTGAGACAAAAATGAAAATGGGTCCCACAGACCCGAACACCACACAAGGGTTAAATAAGACAACATTCCGTCACTCAATGGAAAAACGAAGAGGGCAGAATCCTGTCTCGTTAGTTCAATCTCAATAAACTGCGTCGCGGCAGCGAACATTAAGAAAAATATGGAATGCGGCACCTGAGTTGCGCCTGACCTAGTTTTGGGGGATGTCAGTCGAATTTGAGGGACCTATCATCTCAAATTCGGTTTTAACTAATGTATTAGTAAATATATTTAGTCATTTCGTAAATAAGTTTATGTTCACTTTTTATTACAATCTAATAAATAGAAATATATATTATATATATATATATATATATATATATATATATATATATATATATATATTGAACTGGTAGAAGGGATTGTGTCACACTTACAACAGGCATAACGCGAGGGATCAATGGCCAGCATTTTTTATCACCTAGTATTATAATTGTATCCGGTACATTCGCGGGGTATTCATAGTTCATAATTGTCAAAGATGTGATCAAAATATTTGTAAGTATATGTTTGTTTGGGTGTTCAATACATGTCACCAAACTGGTCGTGTCTAAGAGTTGTTCGTCTAAATAATGTCCGTCTATTAATTGGTTGTCAAACAAAATTATTGGAGCCAAAATATCTTACTTTTATTGAAGGGACCCCTAAGAAATCAAGTATATATAAAGCAAAAAAAACTTGTTTTACTTCAAACTTTTATCAAGGGTGCAAATAAATTTTCAACTAGTGACTTACAAAAACATATTTTTATCTGTTTATATTTTGTGTCCCCATGCAACAGCACACGTTTCAAAACTTTTGTCTGTATTTTTCAATCAAAAAGACACTTCTAACTTCTTCTCAGCAAAAAGTTTCCTATTTAAGTTATGTTGTTGAGTAAATGCACTTAAGGGTGACTTCCCTCCTTGAACAACAACAATCTGCATACAAGAGCTATACATATAGAAAAAGTCCCCTCCATAAAAAGTAAAGTAATTTGATTTAAAAGCTGACTACCTACAAATTATTTCTATTTATAAACATTATAGACGTAGCAGTGTATCAAAATGCATTTGTACAAACAGGGTTTGACGGAAGGGAAAGTTATATAATAACTTCCCCTATCCTTGTATAGTTTGTTTAGAAAATACTTATGCTATGGTGTAAAATATGAAATAAGACAGGTTTTTTATCACAAAGAACGTTAAGTTTCATGAGCTCTCTGTGTTACAAAAAAGCATCTTGAAAGACAGACCAGGCTTGTGAACGGAACGCAAAATGAACGGCGTTCAGCTGAACGCACGTTCAATGAACGGAACGCAACTTTTTTTTGGAACGCTGAACGTTGAACGCAAAAAAAGAGTTTGCGTTCAGCGTTCAATTTTTACAAACATTTCTTGGACTTTTTCAGAAAAACGTCATCCCTACGCAGTACTTTTTTGGAATTTTTTTTCTAAAAAAAGAACGTCATCAATACGCAGTACTTTTTTGGGAAATTCTTTTTTAAATATTTGAACGCTGAACGCTAACGGAACGCTGAACGCAAAAAACATTGAACGGAACGCTAATGTTTTTTGAACGCTGAACGCAAAAAAAGCTGAACGCTCACAACCTGAGACAAATATGATCTATATTATAACATTATAGACTATATAGTGTATCAAAATTTATAATACATTATACATATATAAATAATATGATATATATTTATATAAAATATATATATATATATATATATATAGATATTTATATAATATATATATATATATATATATATATATATATGATAGAAATAGATATATATATATATATATAAGGGGCTAAGCAATAAATCAGGAATGGAAAACGTGGAGTATTTTTTATTATATTTTATTTCATGCCTGTTTTGTTGGAAACAGGGAGGCACTTTAAGACATCTTGTCTACTCAATATGACCTCAATCACCCTCAAAGGCAACCTCCAGACGACCTCTGAAGATCCTCACGGGCCTGCTGACTTCCTCCTTGTCCTACTGTGCCATTGTGGTGGTGATGGTTGACCTCAGGGAGTCCAGGTTCCTGTGGCTGGTCTAGCAGGCCTCCTCTTCTGTCCTCACCTACAGGTAGTAGTCACAGGGGTTCAGGTCAGGGCTGTTGGGGGCTACTCTTGGTATTTTTGGTACTTTTACTGCTATATTGATATTTCTTCCTTCTCTTAATTCCTTTCATTGTTGTACCAGTTGCCGACTCATTTATTGATAATCCCTTTTTTTATTCAGCCTATTATAAATTCAGTTTATTTAGTTCGGAGTGCTTATAACATATTTATGAAATCGGCAGAAACATAGATTTATTATATCCTTTTTGCTAAAAAGTGATAATGTTCACTCTACTAACAAACACAACTAAAAGAACTTCATGCGTTTGTTATTTTGAATAAATTCGTTTAAAGGTCTTTGCGATATTTTTTTATCGCTTACGTTGCGTTGATAAAATAACGCTAAATGTCAATGCTATGCTTTTATTGATATTTTTTAATAATCAACTTTCCTTTTTCTGATATTTCGACTGGACATTATGTCTTGAGTGTTTCAATTCTGCACCAAAAATATCATATTTGATTGGCCTTCAAAATGGTGACAAATAAATGTATCATGTATAAACATCTTCATAATGGTCGCATACATATTTGTTGTTAATTGATATTCATTCAACATGAAAAAGTATTTCATTTTATGCTCCAAAGGGAATAAACGCCGTAGTCATAGAAAGCAATAAATTTTCCTTTTAAAGTTTTCTAATAAATAATGAATAATAATAATAATATTTTCATAAAACTATGAAAGACGGTGGGTAGGGGGGGGGGGAGTTATTTGCATATATGAAGACATGAGATGAGGGAAAGCTTATTTGGTAGAGTTATAGGAGCACTGGTACATGCCAAGACAATGGCTTGAGTTATGAGGACTCACAATTCCATATATTTGTCAGATATTAGTAGAAAACTGATGGAATGGAATAATATCTTACATATATATGAAAGTCTAATATAGAAAACTTTGTTTTAAAGTGGTCATATCAAAGATAAAGGATGTCCTTTTTTGCGTAGTATTATATATAGTCTATAATTAAAACAAGTGGAAACTCCCGTACATAGGTGCCATGGCCATTCATTCGGCTTGAGCGGCTTTTATAGGGAATTCAAAAAAAATGTCATGGAAGAAATCTGAAAAGAGATTTGGTTTATTTAATTTAATGTTAATTCAGCCATGAATATGTGTTGAGGAAGGTAATTCATTTTTCTCCGTTCAATGAATCAAAGAATACAAATCACCTTCTGGGAGGAGGGAAGCCACAATAAGTTTTTTTGAAAGATAATTTCGATCAGATGCAATTTTCATAAAATATATATTGAATATACAAATATTTTATAAAATGATATTTTACATTCCGAATAGTCCATGTTTTTATACAATAAAAAGTTAGTTATGAAATGTGATGACGATATTGAATTGTTTGTAAATTTATATCCACTTTGTTTTAATCTTCAGAGTTTTAGATCAAGTATTTCTCGCACGCCAGTGCTTAAATCTCTGTTGGTTGCCTACAAGGAACAACTCGTTCATATGTGATAAACATCACAAAACCTAATTGAAATAATAAGATAAGTAAAAATTGTAGACATCCAATGATGAAAGGCATTTTATTTATAATTATTTTATATAAAAACATTAATTATTCCTTATGCTACAAAATATTTTGTCTTATTTTAATATTTCATAAGAATATTTATCTTATTTTAATATGTCATAAACAATATTTTAATGTTTGCTGCAAAATAAATTAAAAATTATTTTTTTGGTTAAGATGTTGATTATTAGCTAAAATCCATACATTGTAAAAAAAATAAGAATACACCAAAAAGTAGGAGATAAAAAAACACAATCTTGTGACAGTTACGTTAAAAACAAAACATAAAGGAACATTATAATTCAAAATTACTGTCAAAAGATAAAACCATAATATAAATGAAATATTAAAAATTATTTCTTATTCAATATATAACGTTGATGTCGTCTTAGTGTCGATTTGATGAGTTCATTTTTTAATACTCCTAGATAAGCTTCACCACACCAGAACTTATTGTGGTATCAACCGATAGAGGTCTACCTAAGAGCAATTAACGTATTATTAAAAAATGATATGTACATCAAAGTTTGGCTTCTGGGATAGCAAAAAGAAATTATCTTAAAATCCTTATTTAGAAGGCTTCCCTTCCAGGTAGTCAGGGTGCCTTGCATGAATGCTACAAACTAAATGACATGGGGTTCTGCTCAAAGAATATTGTGCTATTAAATGCATGGCTTTATTTGGTTAGGGATAATATCTAATCAATAGTATAATGAAGAAGAAAAATAACTCTTGTGCAAATTTATGTTTCGTTCATTCGACATACAATTATTCCTTTAAAAATATGCTTTAAAACATTCATTTCATAATTTTAAGATGCAAAAGGGATCCCATTAAATGGCCTATTTAAATTTCCTAACAAGTATTTATCAACTTACCCTTCCTTTTTTGCCTTTAACAGCACAACACTGAACAATAGGAAAGTAAAATACGCTTAATTGATTTAATTATAAGATGATGGAGGCAAAAACTTTTTTTCTCTTTTTATATCGAACATAGGTAAATGATTATTTTGCATTCCATCTCCTATTTATATTCTTTTTTCAACCATATTACTTAACTCTCACATTTTATAATACAGTAGTCCGTACTTTTATATGAAAGCCTCAAAATAGATCAATATTCTTTCACTTTATTCATATACAATTATAAATATATTATTAAAGAAAATCGAATTTGCATTTTTACATATAATTACTTATGTTTTATAGAACAAGGAAAAGAGTTAATAATGATAACTATGTAGAAGAAGATAAATGAATAACACTTATAAAAAGGCTTTAATTTTGTGAAGCTTGTGAGTGTATCTATTTTCGTCGTTGTGATCAAGATATATTGAAATACATGGTATGTTCATAGAGCTAAGAGAGCTGAGTTTTCGCTTGCCGGTGTATTTTACGACGTCACACCGGTATGCCGTAAGAATAAATTTAGTAATGTTATTATTTTGCTGTCGTCATCAAAAACTATTTAAGTGTCCTATTAAAATAGATTTTTGATGACTTTAAAAATAACTACAATAATTATGACGTTTCACCATCCATAAAAAAACCATCTTAATCTTAAAAACTCCGCTTTACACTTTTTGTAGTGAGACTTTCAAGAGTCTTTTTTTAAATTTCATTAATCTATTTTTCATATACTAACTTATCGGTGGTGTATTTTCTTGTATACTTTTCATTTAGTTTATCTGGCATGTTGATTACTTCGCTTACTTTTAGACCAGAGCTTTATAAGTAGAGTTACGTTGTAAGAACCGTCTGTGTAGCAGCTGACTCTCAACAGCTGACTCAAATCAGGCTCAAAACATTCATAATTTATCGAGGGAGTTGTAAATAAACAGTCTTTTGATATAATTATTTCGAAGTATATAAACAATATAAACTTTAACGATCTATTAAAAAAGCACAACTATGCCTGCTTGTAGTGCTGTGAATTGTAGAAATTGCTCAGGAGCCCCAGGAATGTATCTCTCTTTATCCCCATGGAACAATCCCCCTATAAATGAAAGGTTTTATAGACACATGTTTTGTCAACCATTCCGATTTATTTATTCTATCAAAAACATAAGAACAATAATCGTTCTTATAATTCCATGCGTTGTCTTGAGGACAAATGCTCTTTCACCAGGTGACGAGGCTCCAATCTATTGTCGTAACTCTTCTTATAGAGCTCTGTTTTAGACTAGTATTGATCGCAAAAGTCACTTTTTGAGGTAATATTATCATAGTTTTAGATAATAAAAATCAAACAAAAATTCAACAATAGCAGGGTATTTTTATCACTCTGCAATCAAATCCATCATTGACAGGGGAAACGACTTTCTATTTTGAAAACCCTTTGACTTTTACAGAAATGGATAAAAAAATCATCAATGTTAAACTCCATCTTAATAATAATAAAAATCTTTTTATTTAGCTACAAACTAATATTCTAAACCATTAAAAAGTATAATTTTTTGGTTTTTCTCTCTCCTCATTCATATCACCAATATAATGGTTTGTCTATATGAAGAAAAAACCTTTTAAATTATGATATTTTTTTACACCAAAAATGTGGAGGGAGAAAGATATGTCAATTGAATCATGATTTATGACTTGAAATATTAAAAAAATAATCCCTGTAGACAATTGGTTTTTAAAGAATGAATGGAACAAGGGCCCTTTGTTTTTGAATAACTAATACACATAATATTTTTTGGTTCTATTGTTTTTTTTATATTTCAAACAAATCGACATTGAATATTTTTATTTTTTCTATTTCATATTAGGATGATTCTGGAAGTAAAAAATATATAGGTTTATGTTGTGTCGGTTAAGAAGTGCTCCGAGTCGCTCCCCAGGAGTTATCAAATTTCAGGGATCAGCTGCCTTTGGAGATAATTTTTATATCGACAAGATAGCCTGGACTCTTGGCTGTGAGTACATAATACACTTATTCCTCAGTGTTCCTTTTTTGGTAAGAAATGGGCATTTCATGACATTGGGAGTGATTCAGGGGGGGGGGGGGCAGAACTCATCTAAACAAAGGGGGATATTCCAATAAAAAATAAAAAAAGTGACGTCATCATGAGACGATTTGCCTGTATACTATATTTACACAATCTAAAAAATTACAATAATAAATAATAATATGGTGGACTAATATCGATGAAGCCACATAATCTCGTATATAATTTCATATAAAAAATAAGATTTTTATGACTCTGTGTAACTACATTCACATGATTTTCAGGAAAAAAAAATGAAATTGGTTTAATAATATGTTATTGCATTAGATTTTAATTTTCAGGCCGAAACTCAGCCAATTTATTAACATCTGAAAAGGTTTTTTATTTATTATTTTTCACTAGTCCATAAAAGTAGTAGTCCTTTCTATCAAACAGACAGAAGATAATGAGTAGACATTGAAAAGCGAGGGATATTTTGGGCGTGTGGAAGATGAGAATGTGTGAATGGTCCAATTGAGTTCCTGCTCTTGTTATCACTAATCTCTTTTCCTCTTTTGAGTTCCTACAGGTATACAGAACAGAAGCAAAAATAGAGATTCAAATATATAATAAATACCTTCCGTTCTGGCATAAATGAAATAAATATTCCTCAAGAGAGGAAAGAGAATAGTGATAACAAGAATTGCACCATTCACACATTCTCCCTTTCACACGCCCAAAATATCCCTCGCTTTTCAATGTCTTATAGGAGAAAAGAAAGAGAATATAGATATTTTTATGCCATAAATCATACAAAATCGCTAATGTGACGTTGTGCTCACCTTAGCCTCGGGTGTTCCGCCGCGAGTCCTATGGGATTGAAATCGACCGCCGACTCTTATTAAGGGGGGAAAACACCCGGCCCTAGACCCTTCGTACGGAATAATCGGAATTTAACTTTAACGGGATGTGCCCAGTTAATCTACTGCAGACCCTTCTGTGTCGTAAAAAACAACTCAAGAGTTTTTCAAACACTAATTTCGCGTGTGCCTTCTGCTTTATCTGAGGGTCTAAGGGGTTGGAGTCCACGGCCGACTCCTCTTAAATGTAAAAGAAACTCGGGTTAAGTGGTTTTCAGGCCTACATCTTGCAAGATATGCATGCCTCATCAGAGAAGACTATGTAGTTGAAATACACGGCTGACCCTTTGAAGGAGGAAAATGCATCTAGCACAAAGTAAAGAATAAACAGCGCAGAAAATGCTTCACTACAAAAAAGCTTCGCGACAAAAATACCTACGAGAAAAAGAAGAACTTGTATAATTTAAAGGTAGTTCCTCTTTTATTATACAAGGCGTCTTCTCATCCCATAATTGCCGAGAAAGCCATTCTCGAGCAGGAAAAATGGCTACGAGCCCTTTTCCATCAGCACTATCTTCCTTCTGTTCAAAGACCTAAGCGTTCTTTCGGGGGAGGTCTTACTCGACTGTATCATATAATACCAAAGGTGTATGTGAGAATTTTCAATGAAATTACTACAAATCCTTCTATCGAGTGGAGGAGATCGATAGCATGTAATGAAATTTTCTGGTGGCTGATGTTCGGCTCTGACCTGACAAATCATATAACGTCAAGACTCTCTCGGGTTTTGGGGTACCGCTCAGCGTATTTTATGGAAATTAAAACCAATTACGACACCAATACAACTGTTGACGTCATTAGACAGAACGCCAACAAGAATTTTTACTTTCGAAATCTACCACGACCAGATAGTTTGGAAGAAGAAGCCATCAAATTTAGAATCCTTACAATTCATGACTTCCACAAAGAAAATATATTTTCGGATGGACGATTTAAGCATCCTTTGACAAGGACATCTCAAGAACAAATTCTATGTACACCTTGGCATTTGAAAATGTCACCTCCATCTCATAAAGGAGAGGTGGACAAAATTTGCAAAAAATATTTGAATCTCCTTGGCCTCCCCTCAAAATGGAACAATCGGATTCTTGAATCATTACTTGGCATTCATGATGGTAGGAAATTCACTTCTCAATTGATAATTTCGGCCGATCTTTTTTTTACAAGACCATGTAAAGATTGTGGGTGTTTATTCAACTCGACACTTCATGTATTTGTGGAGTGTCGTGTGGTGAAAATTCTCAAAGATTTTATTCTTTTAAACTCACCTAATCTTCGTTGTCAATCTTCAAATGCTTGGAAAGGCATTGTTCTCTTCGGCCTCGGAAAGAACAACAAATCACGGTGTCTAAGGCACTGACCTTTAGTATTTTAAACTCAATATGTCAAAAGCTGTCCTTCAACGCACCCTTGCATCCCTTCGAGCTGAGGAACATATTTTTGTCGGCAGCAGCAAGATATGCAGCTTTATCTTTGAAAATCCCCTCGTTGGAAGAAAGAGCAACGTGGACGTCTGCTGGAAGAATCATTAAATACTTCCCAAGTCTATCCCTCCATCAATACACTTTATTGATCAACTTTTCTGTGGAAAAGTTTGAGGTGCCAAGGAAATATTTGGTCCGAGTAGGCATTCCTGGACAACACGGCTAGTCCTTAAAAAAAGAATATGAATGCCTTGTATGATATAACCAAAAACACATATAAAGGAATTTCGCAAATACAAACATTATTATTGACTTTCTACCTTCAAGGCTCCTCAGAATGTAATATCTAGGATCAAAGCCTTCTCAAGACTTGAGTGAATTGAAGAAGAAACTGTGTGAGAAGAATATATATGAAGTACAGAGGCCTTCAATGCAATAGATAAGATCCAATAAATTGGTAGGCATCAAGGAGAAAGGGAAATTTAACAGTTATTTATGGGAAGTTTTTTTTTTCTTGGAAGGAAAGAAGAAAGACGTTGTTCTATCTTATCAGTTTTCTTTGCAAAGGGGGAGGAGGTATTGATGTATTTGTATAAATGTATACAAATACATAGAGACTTATGTGAGAGCTGTTGGGATAGTAGCCATTCATGGCTTCAATTGAGTGGTTTGAAGAAGGAAATCAATGGAGGGAAACGGTTAATGTATTGTTTATATTGTAAAACAATTACATACGCAATAATATCAAACATATATTGATATCTTGAAAGTTACTTTTTTGTTCAATGAATGTAGCCCTAAGTTTTAAATGTCTTTTTGGTTTGTTCTTAATATATTTATAAATGGGTTTCTTTTTTAAGAAAAGGTATCGATTTAAAAATAAACCTATGAATCAGAAGCTACACACGGCAAAAAATAATATCATAGAAACACACTAGCTCCGAGGAAGCGTGATTGACTCCCAATTTTGGGGAGTGCCCTAGTGCATTAAGGCGCGTTCAGCCGCAATGTTGGGTTGCAGGTTCAAAAATTCACTTTTTTCTTTAAAAACATTCAAATGGATAATTTCTGGTTCTCTAAGATTAAAAAAATCGATAAGGAAAAATAATTATAATTTGACCCTGGAATGCCTGCCGCATTAGCCGTTCCTGGCCACACCAATAAGATTAAGCTTTTATCACGATTTAACGGCTAAAATTGGATCTGTAATAAAATATTAATAATATAACAAATATAATAAAACAATTGATAGTATTACAAAACGATTCAAAACACAGTTTTTAATATATATTCTCTTTTCCCTATAAATACTTTTTCACAACATTTATATATGGAGTAATACTATCAAACTTTTCAATATTTTGATTCTTTTTTTAAGCTTTATTTTTAAAAATATGTTCAAATATTCTTAAATATAAGTTGCTATTCTATTCAATACATTTGAAGGAGAGGAATACAAAACCAACAGAGACTTTTAAAATCCCTCCCTACTTGTGTATGTCTTTTTCTTCCTTTGTATGTAAATAAACATATTGTATACCTTCACAAAAGCTGTCTTTTCTTGTGTCAATTGAATGTATATTTATATATTATATGTGATCCGTCAGCTTAAGGTAAGCACTTTTATATATTGTAATGCTAATCTCAACACCCCGACGTTTCATAATATATAAACTTAGGTTCCGAAATATTTTTCGTGTGACGTCACGTCTGCCAGAAAACATAAACAAATTCACTTTTACTTTATATAACATCCCTACTACAAATTATCATTTGTGCATCTTACTCTTACAAAAAGATGGCTTCAAATAATAAAAATTTCTCATCTGCACCTAGGGGATCACACATCAAATTTAAATGCTGTAGAATTAGCTCCTTGGTTGAGGTTTATCTCGAAGGTGTGAGCTTGTTCAACCATATTTGCATTTTTTAGAGTCTATGAGGAAATATGAACAATTTTTTTCAAATAATTTTATAGTAAATGGAAGGGTTGATAGGAACGACAACCTTGTAAAAAGAGTTTCAAAATCAATGTCAAAGGTGCCGTCAGTTCCATTGTAAGCTATTAATAAATTTGTTAAAATTCGTGTATTTCTCCAAATAAAATTTCAAAAAAATCGCCTTCAAGAGCAAAAAGCTAGTTATAGAAAAAGCTTAAGAGTTAGGTGAAAAATGAAACAGTGGATTAATTAAATGCGCCAATAGATTATATACTTTTTATAAATATGTCTTTGTAATAATATTTATGTAATATATGATTATAAACAGTTTTTTGTTTTGTTAAAAATTATAAATTACATACTTTTTTCTAAATATGTCTTTGTAATAATATTTATGTAATATATGATTATAAACATTATTAACTCCGCCGAAAGAGGTATTGTTTTCACTGGCGTTGGTTTGTTGGTTGGTTGGTTTGTCAGCAGGATAACTCAAAAAGTACGGAACAGATTCGGATGAAACTTTGTGGAATTGTTGCAAACGCCAAAAGGAACAAGTGATTAAATTTTGGCATCTCTGAGTGCTTCTTTAAGATGAAAATGAGCTAAATACTAATAAATATTTCAAGTTAGCCTACTCTGCCAATAGATGTCGCTGTGCTGTGAAATCAAGTGCAGGGAGCGTCTTCCTCTCGAAATTTCCGTCGAGGTGAACCCTCCCCCGTCCCTCTAGCCGCCCCAGTCATGAAAAATCCGCCCCGGAAGACTTGTAAGGACCCCGTGACGGCGGAGGTTTGCACTCTTTGAGTGTATATATGCCTATTGTTTTGTTTTGTAATAATTTATAAATTATATACTTTTTTCTAAATATGTCTTTGTAATAATATTGTGTAATATATGATTATAAACAGTATTTTATTATAATTTATTTCGTTGTTTTTATGTTTTTTATCATATATTGATTGTAGAGTTTGCTTTTTCATGAAATATTTTGGATATTTTGAGCACTTTAAATCATCAAAAATTTATGAGTACTCACAAAATTTAATATTTTTCCATTTTCTATAGAATTGTGATAATTAATTCTTCTATGATCTAATTAAAGGCTAAATTCGATTTTATTTAACATATTTTACTTACAAAATATACCCTCTTTTGGCATATGTGACGTCATGCTCATGAGGTAGGTTGCGTGGATGTGTAATTTTTATTTTCATTGGTTTAAATGGTTCTACCTTACTTTTAACTTACCTTGGTTAATCCTATCATAACATTATATTTTAAGTAAATCATTTCTATACGCCAAAAAATAATTCATTTATATAGATAATGGTTCAAAAAGCTACCATATTTATATCAATGCAGCATCTGCATTAAAATAGGAATTTAAACGCTAAATGTTCAAATATATACTACAAGGACGAACATACAATTAAAAGCCCTAATATTATAGTAGGCTTTAAATATATAGTTTTTTAATAATTTAAATTAAGAATAAAGCGTTAGAAGTACCAAAATATGTATTAGAAATGTACAAAAAATTATTTTAAGATCGAATAATGATTTTTTAAAGTATATTTCGTCTGTCACGCATATTTTATTTTATTTATGTTTTCTATGTTGTACATTACCTATTTACACAGTTTTTTGAAGATGAAAAATGAAAAAAAAATACAAAAATATATAAAAAATCAAAACATATTCAAGAATATAAAAACTATCCTTATTTTATCGGTCCTCAAAACCAAATTACTATTAAAACATGTTTTGCATATATAATGTCTTATTGAGTTGTGAATTTGACAATATAAGTATGCATATTATTTTTACTTAAGTGTCAAATTACATTCTTTGCATCAAAATGTACTTTCTTAACATTAATAAAAAGTAAAGACTCTGCATTCGGATTTTTAAATAGAAATTGTTTTAGGTGGCTTTCCACATATGGCGGTGTATATTTTTGAGAAATTGATAGTGAAGCAAAAATACAAGAGATAGCAATTTCAGCATTCCTTTATAATATTTATGAATGTATCATTTTATGAGGGAAAAAGCTGACCTCTATACTTATTCATTGCCTTACAAAAAAATATTTTCTTATCACACACCTTTCTCTTGGACTTTATCCTGATGACACAAGCATTTCCATCAAGGCTTTATCAAGACTTGTAAGTTTTTCATTATATATATATATATATATATATATATATATATATATATATATCATTATATATATATATCATTATCATTGCTTTTTATGATCCTTGCGTGTGTATATATTATATTATATATATATATATTTATATAAATAAATATAAATTTATATATAATATATATATATATATATTTAATATTGCAAGCTCTTAGTAATTGCTTGTACCCAAGGTAGTTAAAAGTAAGGTAAAGCCATTTTAACCAATAAAAGTAAAAAAAATACACCGCCACACAACCTACCTCATGAGCATGACGTCACATATGGCAAAAGAGGGTATATTGTATTAGTAAAATATGTTAAATATAATCGAATTTAGCCTTTAATTAGATCTTAGAAGAATTAATTATCACAATTCTATTAGAAAATGGATAAATATTAAATTTTGTGAGTAATCATAAATTTTTGATGATTTAAAGTTGCTGAATTATCCAAAATATTTAATGAAAAAGTAAACTCTTCAATCATTATATGTTAAAGCACATAAAAAACAACGAAATAAATTATAACAAAATACTATTTATAATCATATATTATTACAAGACATATTTATAAGAAAGTATATAATTTATGAATTAATACAAAACAAAATATGGTTATAATCATATATTATATAAATATTATTAGAATTACATATTAAGAAAAAAATATATGATTTATAAATTATTACAAAACAAAATACTGTTTATAATCATATATTATTAAATATGATTAGAAATACATATTAAGAAAAAAATTTATAATTTATAAATTATTACAAAACAAAATACTGTTTATAATCTATATTATATAATATTATTAGAAATACATATTAAGAAAAATATATATAATTTATAAATTTTTATAAAACAAAATACTGTTTATAATCATATATTATATAAATATTATTAGAAATACATATTAAGAAAAAAATATATGATTTATAAATTATTACAAAACAAAATACTGTTTATAATCATATATTATATAAATATTATTAGAAATACATATTTAGGAAAAAGTAAATAATTTATTGGAGCATTTAATTAATCCACTGTTTCATTTTTCGCTTCTCTCTTAAACTTTTTCTATGTCTAGCTTTTTGCTCTTGAAGGCGTTTTTTTTCAAATTTTATTTGGAGAAATACACGAATTTGAGCAAATTTATTAAGAGCTTCCAATGGAACTGACGGCACCTTAGACATTGATTTAGAAACTCTTTTACAAGGTTGTCGTTCCTATCAATCATATTCTAATATCCTATCATTCCTTTTGGAAGATGGTTCCATGGACGTATATTCCGACAAGTTTGTTTCAATTTTTTCATTTAAATTAAGTGTCGGAACTACTCCTTTCTTGAATTTCTTTCTAATAGGAAGTTTAAGAAGCTCATGCATTAGATCTCTCTCATAGTCTTCTTCAGTGAAGTGCAGACTACACATAAAGGATGATGCAGGCTGAAATGTCGAATCTCCTCTTTTGCATGCGATGGTCCAAGCTTTTCTCTGTTTGATGTTGGTTGGAAACGAGTGGCACAATACATTGTGAGCATTGGGATCCAATGAAGGACAATCAGCAACTGCACACTGTCTTTTTTTTCTTTTTTTATTAATTGAAGCCATTTTTTGTAAGAGTACGATGCACTAATGATAATTTGAGTAGAGATGTTATATATAGTAAAAGTTATTTGTTTATGTTTTCTGCCAGACGTGACGTCACACGAAAAATATTTCGGAACCTAAGTTTATACATTATGAAATGGCAGGGGGTTGCTTGTACCGATCTTTTTTTTCAAGTTTTTGCATTCTAGAAAAAACCCAGAATGTTATCCTTAGGCTTCGAAAAAAAGGAATGCAATATCTTTGTATGGATCTTTTACAACCAATTGTTTGCGAATACATATGATCATACATTTGTTACTTATGCGTCCTTTCCAAAAAAAAATAATACAACGCCCTTAAAATATGCAAACGCAGTGTTAAAAGTGTTTACATGCAAGTTTGTGTTTCATTTGCTTAAGAGGCTTGTTGGAGGCTTTTGAAGTATTTGCATTTTCTGCTGTTTAACTAGCCAAAGATCCCTTGATATGCATTCCTGCAAATAACATTAATCTCACTGAAGATGAAAAATGAAACTCTTAAAACAGAGAGAGAGCAGCGGGTAATAATACTTAATGATATATTCTTGTTTGCTATTCATGCATCTCTTTTGAATGTTTATATTCATTTAGAAGAGCAAACAGAGAGTGCATCGAAATGAGGGTCCCTGAGCCGTCGTCATACCTGACTACTTTAACATAAAAACCCTCGTTTTGCATGCAAGCAATCATTAATGGGGATGATACGTCTTTGCCAAAGTATATACATACCTTAAACGAATTTGGTGTGTGTTTATGCAAGCAAGAGATATCAATAACGAGGATGATGATGATATATGAGCCTACATAAAGCACTAGTCGATATTATAAATGTTTATAGATTGGGGCCCAAACGATTAATGAGTCCATGAATACCTCTAATAAAGAAGGACTTTATTTGACCAAGTATTATAATTATTCAAATTTGTATATATTTACCGATGGAGTTGCTGTATCATTAAATATATATGCGTTAAAGGTCAGCTAAAGATTGATTTGATGTATAAAAGATAGTTTTTAGAGCCAATTTGTAATTATTCAGCTGATAGTTTTTTAAATCTACTAGCAATAATTTTTTTAATACCTTAATATGTCATAAAAAACTACTGCTTATCATTTGTTGATACCAAAAATGAACGATAATCTCTATAGGCGTAAAAACAGCTCCTTCTTTCACTTCACAATTGATTATGCAAAAACATATATTTATACATTATTTTCTTATGCGTCCTTTCCAAAAAATGAGTATATCACTCTTAAAATAGGTATGCAAACATAATGCAAAAAGAAGAGAAGATTATTTTCGTATTTTCAATTGTATTCAATATATTATTCTTAATATACATAATAACATATATATTAGAAAGCTCCAACATGAAATCAAAATATTCTTTTAAAAAAAAATTTGTTTATATATTTTTCGTTACTCATAAGTTTTGGTATACAGCTAATTTACCCATGTGTAAGAGCGTCTCTAAATCCTTTGATGGAGACGAGGTCCTTCAGAATGTGAGAGAACAGGTGATCTAACCTAAGCAAAGCTTTACGCATGTGTATGGTATTCAAAAAGGATGATCACTAAACCCTTAGCAAAAGTTCGCAACATCTCCTTTGTTTTGAGGAGTCATGTCTTTTTTGCCTCTCATTAAAAAGGAATAGTATTGTTAATTGCGCAATAATGGACTCTCCGTCTGATTTGAACCCAAAACCTTTGAGGAAGAGGCTAACCTCAACACTAGGGAACCCGGATGCGAAGAGGGAAACCCCTAAATAGGCTTCTCGGAGTCGGATCTCCTTCTCAGGAAGACCTAATGTCGGAACAGCCGCGTTCCATGACGACAACAGTCAAGCAATGCTCCATGGAGGATGATAATCGGTTTGTTAAGGATTCAGAAGACAAATTGATGCCCCAGAACGAGTCTCCTGCCCCTGCAATGACGAATCCTTCGGGAATCCTCACATTCAGCCATGGATATAGCAGGAGACTACGGGATCACTCCGCCCAGAGCAACTGAGGATGGCGGTTTCTCAACCGATCTGGACGATTCAGCCTTATATGACCTTAATTCCTTAGCCAATGTCCTCAGCAGCTAAGAAAATAAAAATCACGTATGCTGATAAGTCAAAAAGAACAAGCTACTGTGCCCTTTCTCCTTTACATCCATTTTGGCAGAGATGAGCAAAGGTATATTGAAAAAGAAACTTTTATTTATTTTGTCGTCGAGGATAGACATAGGTAAATGTGACGCCAACTTGTGAGGACAAGTCGAAGCAGACATGCAAAACTACAAAACTATCTTCATCCAAACCAGTGCACATTCCAAGCCGTGAGGAAAACGCTTTGTTGACAACAAACCAAAGGAAGAGGACCCGGAACAGGATGAAGTCACTGGGAATACCTCTATACTATATCTCCCGAATGGACTCTCATTCGAAACTATGCAAAGGCTAAAAAGGAAAAAATCTGTAAAACCAGACGAAATTTTGTCTGGCGTGGAGTTCTGTTCTGCAGCCAGACCGGAGGGCAAGCCTTGTTTCGGTTTTCTTATGCAGGAACCTCATATTTATAAAGGCAAAGTTGTAGGGTTAACAGGCCATAAGGTACTATACGGTGGTAACTCACCAAGAGCATCGATTGTGGTGGCCAAAAACTTAAACTTATGTTTAATGGATGACTTTAGCTCTATGATGTAGCTTCTGCTATCATGACAAATGGAGTTTCCAAAACTGATATTTGTCCTGTTTACCTGGATATCAATTAATTATTTACCAAGTTCATTGATAGGATTATGAAATTCAGCCAGGTTAAAAACTACTTACTGATTATTGGCATGGACTCAAATGCTCACTCCTCCCTTTGGGGTTGGATACCAATAAGAAGGGGAAAGCAATTGAAGAATTTATTTTAGGCAATGGCCTTGTAGTTGAAAACTGTGGACTAAAGTCAACCTTTATAGAGAGGGTTGCAGAAACACATATAGATTGTTCTCTTAGTTCTCTTAAATTCTTAGTTCTCTTATTACTCTTAATTCTAGGCACTATCACTCCCCGATGGTTAGACATGGCATTCTGTCAATTTGTAGGGGTGTCTAAAGGGCTGTAGAATTAAGAGTGCCCTTCCACTTGGGTTAGGTCGGGAAGTGAAAAGCCTGACTTTTGGTCACGGGAGGTGGCGCTCTGTAGAAGGAACCTAAGGAAACTTTAGAAAGTTTATAAATAAAATAAAAGTTAAGCTAACTGGAACAATTATCTGAGCTTACGACGTGAGTTCTGAGGATTGGAGAGATCAGCTAAGCGGGAGAGCTGGAAGAGGTTCACTGAGTCTGCAAAAGACGGCATATAAATTTATAGGCTCTTCAAAGTTTTACAGGGCTTCCATAAAAAAATGCTCCGTTCGGCTGCTCGGATCGAGGTCTCCGGAAGAAGCACTAGACATTCTTTTGACTACTTCTTTCCTGGCTGGTCTGAGGTTCCAGAAACAGGAAACACAAAGACCAAAATTAGTAAGTCATATTTCGAGGTAAGTTTCTTCGTCTCATGGATGAAGACTCTCAAAATCAAGAGGATAGTGCAATCCTTCAAAATTCATAAAACACCGAGCATAGATGAAATTAAATCCATCATCCTGCAATAACCTCTACACTAAGAGTATGGAAGGGCTGGCCTGACTCTTTTGGGTCTCAATTCGACTCTATCTTAAAGGTTGTTAAAGATTATAAAAAGACAATTTCAAACCCAAAAATTGACTCTTATGTTAACAACTAATCAGTTCTTGTATCTTTGGGCTCGGTTGTTGTAAACACTTGTACAGAGAACAATTGCATCAATTTTGAATGCATTTGGACGTGAAAACCATGTTAACCTTTATTCAACGTAGGTTGGTCAGGAAATGAGAAAGCTTGCAAAAGCTGGATCAAAATCAAATCTATTAAAGGATATTCCTATTCAAGATTTTTTTATCTCAGACCTGGTGAGGAGGAGCCTCTATAAAGAATGGGCCTCCCGATGGACACAGGATAGCTCCTGTAGACAAAGTAAAATATGGCTTCCAAAGCCAGACCCTAATGCCTCGATACAATTGACTATATTTAGTCATGAATCTATATGTATTTAAATACAGATAATAACTGGTCATAACTTTTTTAGATATCATCAGTCATTGTCGAATAAATTTATCCCTCGTGAGTGTCATTTTGTCAGCGTGTTATCACAAGTTGGCTGAGTGTTATTTCTTTTGTCTTAAGAGAATGATGGCTCAAAAATGCTTTAACCAACATCCTCCAGAGCTAAAAACAGATCCCAGCAATTCTTAAGAATTGTAACATTGGTTGCCCGTTTGGCTTCTCGAGGTAGAATGAGTAAACAACAGGGTTAAATTGGTTGTATGTTTTAGGGAATAGAGGAATTGATCGCAATTTTTTTGTATGACGTCATAGAAAAAATATATTCGAAAAAGTTATTTAGTAATTCGAATTTTTATAATGAAAACAAACAGATTTGGATGGTTATTACTTATGATTATATTTGAAAGATTAGTGATGAGCCAAAAACATACATCCTCTATAACACCACTTACTAACAACGTCACGACCATCCGAATCTTATAAAGATAATCCATTTTTTAATCTTTGTATTAAGTTATATGTGCCCTAGGCTGGCGATATTACCCCTTTTCATATAAGCTAAAACAATAAAATGTACAAATAAGGCAAGTAAAGTCATTTGAGAGTATAAAAATTCAAATGTTTTGTGACTTCATTCTTTATACAAGATCCAAGTCCGTATAACTCTATTGTATATATGTATAAATCAAAGTATGACGTCATTGACAAATCCTTTGAATGGAATCCTCCAATAATATATTTTAAATTCATTCAATAAAGCAAATGCTCATATTCATACGTTTATTTCATGTTTTCATTCTTAGTGAAACGTAAATTATATGTTAATATTATTTGTGACGTATGAAAAGTATATTATAGCAACATATTTTTGATAACGTAAGTGGGAAGAATAATATTACAATTTATTTTCTCACTACTTGCTGGTGTAACGTCATTAAAACCCCCGGCATGAGAGTTAGTAGCTCGCTTCACAATATGAACGTACCTTCTTTTCAATATATCTTGTTTTGTTTTAAGCTTGATGTCCTGCTTTTTTATACATTATTTTATGGATAACTTTTATAAATACACAAAGTTAATTAGAAAAGCCTTCTATTCTTATTAAATATGTATTTTAATGCAATTCAATTGGGCAACAAAAAAGTCTTATTTCATTAAATATATTATAGTAGAAAAATGCAGTATTTAATAAAAAGAGATTTCCTAACATTTGCATCTGCAATAAGTTTATCCTGAGTTTATAGGAGTATAGTCTATGAAAATAGCTTGTATCCTGTCTCTGCCTTTATTTATTTTAGTTTTATGAATAATAATAACTATAACAAAAATAACAACAATACATTGCATTAAAGTTAAATTAAATTGAAGCCCATATAATCATGCAAAGTAAATATAACTTTTTTCTCGCTGTTGTTCAAATGCATGCTATAATAAGCAGGAGATGCAAACAATAACAAATGTGTGTGTGTGTGAATTGAATGAAAAACAAATAATTCTTCTCATAAAAACGTACAGAAGTTCTGCATTTAAGTTTTATACATAATATATGGTAAATATTATTTTTTATAAGGAAAATGCTTTTCTATGAATAAGTAATAATAAGTGAAAGCTTTGGAAATATCTTTATTTGCTTACTACTGATAAATACAGTTAAAGATACAATGTAAGCCCTTTCCTTCATTTTTTAAAACATATAATTTAATTTTTTGAATTCGTCTTTCACTCCATGAACGCTTTGTAATTTGGGTATTTATGTAGCGGTTAAAATATTTTTTGTTTTTGTTACATGAAAAAAATAAGAGTCCAAAATTTGGCAATGTAGTGCTTATATTCTTTGAGTTAAATATCCCATGATAGGAATGGAGGTCAACGAGTCTTTAAAAGAATGCGGAATAGATCTATTATTCTTGTCATTACCTATAAGACACAATCAATCTACCATGTTGTTAACTTATTTATCTCAGGAAGCCAAACAGGTAACAAGAAGTTATTACTTATTTTATTTTTTTTCTTGGCCCAATGGGCATATATTATCAACAGGTTCATTTTATACAATAAAGAGGTTCTTAAAATTAACTTTCAAAGATAAAAAACATGTCAATCACAAAAATATTATCAAATAAGACATAGAATTATTTATCAAAGAAAAAAAAAGACAACTTATAAGTGTAATAAGATATTTGAGTGTAAAATAGCTACTGGGAGGATTCCTGACAGGTCGTTGTCGTTGATGGTACGCAATTTGTATATTATAAATTGGATTTTGGTGATGACGGCGTCGCATTTGGCATTCGAGGAAGTTGAGAGGAAGTCCTCTTCACTGATGGTGGTGTTAAAACTTCCTTCGATGATACGACGGACAGCTTGGTATGTTTCATTTAGAGCTGGGCACTTCCATAATAAGTGATCCGTGGTTTCGGGCTGACCTTTGCAGAAGAAGCAATTTTGGCGTGTGTCGTTGAAATTTTTGCAGCCACCTCTAAAGAACCAGTGAGTACACGGTATTTAAACCATTTTTCCGACGATGTTAATAAATTGCTTCTTACTGCCGCAATACATTCACTTGTACTCCTCGCGATCCCGCGTCTTCTTAAATATCCTTCGTAAGGTGCTAGGGTAGGGACAATAGATGATTTTCTAAGCTCCCTTGTTGATACGGTTGATAGTTTGAGACGATAAGGTAGGAGTGGCCGTTGAATTACGCTTGGCCTGCCAATTTGGTGTAGCAAGAACTTATGAGCAAGTTTGTTAATTAATGAAGAAGAATTGATAACGTCGCCGGCTATTTGAGCGTTAAGGGTTCTTGGAGTATGAGAGTTTAGACTCTCGACAACAGGCTTCTCCCATCCTAAAAGCGACTCATATCTTTCGATTATGTCTTTAGAACCGTTGGAGAATTGTTGCATACGAGCCGAGTGTTTTGAGACTATTTGTAAATTTTTTGAAAGACCATTACAGGGATGTTCGTCGTATTCGCTTTCGTAGATTTTTAAAAAGTGATTAAAGTGGATACTCCAAAAATGATTTTTTTCCCATAACTTTCGTATCCAATAACTGTTAAGAGACTGCCACAAAATCTTGAAATTTATAACACCCAATCCTCCCACTTTTATTGGGTTATGAATTCGATTAAAGGATATGTTTTTCTTTTGTTCAGTACAAGTAAAGACGTTTCAATAGTCATGATGTGTTCTAGTATAGCTTGGTTAAAAGGGGTGACTCGTAGTAAATGTATAACACTTGGGACGACGTAGGAATTCCATGCCTGAATTCGATTCCAAACATTTAAATTAAGATTGTTGAAGAAATAACATTTACGTTTTAGTTTCATTAAAATCATTTCACAGTTCAGTATTGAGCTGTTTGGACCAATCCATGACCCGAGTATATTTAGATCGTCAGAGAGTTTTAGGAGTGGCCAGGCTTTTTCTATAATGCCTTTATAAGGGCTTATCAGTTCCGTCTTCTCTATGTTCATCCTTAGCCCAGAACATCTTGAAAAATTGTCTAGAATGTTAAAAGTTCTTTTCATGGAAATAAGGGTTTGCAGCGGGTTGCCGGAATAAACCATTGTGAGGTCGTCGGCGTAGCACAAGCATTTTAGTGTCTCTGCAGACGAACAAAACCCGCGAATTTCTTCGTCGAAGTGTATTCTTTGCAGTAAATTATCGACGCATAGGACGAAAAGTATTCCAGCCATTGGGTCACCTTGTCGAACGCCTCTTTTGTTATGGAAATAAGACTTTCGGTTCCCGTATTCAATTAAGGTTCTTGTTTTGGCAAGGGAGACACTAACCATCCGAATTATGAAATCTCCAAACCCTTTGCTATAAAGGGTTTGGATGATAAAATTATGAGATATGGTATCGAATGCTTTGGCAAAGTCAATTGCCATAAACGATGAGTTAAAATCATAGTCAAAAATTGTCTGAAGTGTAAAAGGAACAATGTCCATGAGTTTGTTCTTTAAAAAACCGTATTGTGATCCGTGAAGTATTTTATTTAAAACTTTTTCCATTCGATTGGCCACGACATAGGAGTAGATTTTATAAATAGCGTTTTGCATTGTAAGAGGACGAAGATTTTTTAAAAACGTTGGATCTTTATTTTTTTTAGGTATTAAAACAATTTTTCCATCTGAAGCAAACTCGGGAAAATAACCAACGGCTAAAACTTTTTCGTAAAAACTGAGTAAAAGGGGCGCTAAATAATGAATATATTTTTATAAAATTCGAAGGTTAGGCCAGTTGGACCTGGTGACTTGTTAATCTTTGTATTTTTTAAGATGGCAAATTTCACTTCATCAATGGTAAGATGTGTTTCAATATGGTCATTATCCTTGCGGGAAATGTGAAGATTATTGTCCATGGGGCATCTTAAACTTTGGCAGAAGTCGGCGTTTGACGTTTCGCATCGAGTACACAGTATAGAAGCCGTACAATTGAAGCAGCTATAAAGCTTCGTGAAATAGGAGCTAATTTCGGTGCATACGAAGTCTGGGTGGCTTGATATTTTTCCGCTACTTGTAGTGAGTGAAATATTTTTTGCATTATGCTTTTTGTTGTCCAACTTCATACATTGAAGCCTCGAGTTAGATAGGTCCGAAATTGCTTCAATTTTGTGTTTCACTCTCTGCATGAGATCTGCTTTTCGGTATAGTTGGTCCAACTTAAACTGCTTTTCTTGTTTTGATATATTCTCTTCATGTATATTCTGAATTTCGTAGATCAACTTGCGTTTCTCTTCTGCTTTTTTGGCGCCAGCGCTCCTACATGTTCCCCTCACTTTTTGAATCATCTTCTCAATTTCGATAAAAATGTCATTTCCGTTTTAAAGTTTGACTTGGCTTTTTCAATTATGTTTATGATTTTTGAGTTTACTATTGGGTCGTTTAGTAGGTCGGAATTTAGTTTCCAGCTTCTTTTATGCTTAATATTCTTTTTGGTAATGTTAAAAGCGGCATAGAGACCATGATGGTCTGAAATACCAGTGTCAACCACTTTGTATGAGTTTAATGAACTACTAAGGAAGCCCTTAAATAATATGAGGTCAATCCTAGAAGATATTGGACGTAAATATTTGTCTCTAGAGAAGAAAGTGTGACTGTAGTCTTCAAAGACGTCTCCGGCTTCAAGAAAACCATAGGACGAAATTAAAGATGTAAGGGCCCTCGTAGCACGAGGGTTGGAGCTTGGAACATTACGACAAGAGTCCCTTCCAGGTTTTAATTTTACATTAAAATCGCCAGCAATAATGGTAGCCTTGTTAGTAATAATTGAAGTTAGTTTTCGAGAAAAAAAGTCTTCATCATCGTTGTTGGGTCCGTAGACGCCAATTATGTCAAAGCAAGAATTCGATGTAATGCAATTTAGTTTGATGATATTACCATCAGAACTGCAAAATTCCATACGTGGTTGAAATGTTGCTTTAATAAGCGCCACTACTCCACGCTTTGGATGAACAAGACTTGAGTCGTAGGATGAAAAAGATTCATAGCCAGTGGGCAGGGAGAAATGTCTGTCTAGGCAACATCTCGTGTCACTTAGAAGCACAATGTCGGGAAACTCAAGGTACTTTAATAATCTAGACAAACCATTTTTTCTTTTTATTGATTGGAGGGAGTTAACGTTTAAGGAAAAAATTGTAGTCATCATTGTTTAAATAATTTTTGAGGCTGTGAAGTGTTCTTTTTCGGAGTCTGTGATTCCGATGCAGGTCTTTTCTTAGTAAAGGAGGACGACCTTGATCGTGAGTGTAAAATATTATCTATACAAATCCCTGGAGGTGGTTTTCTGGACTTTCTTGGTTCCACATGAGTATGTCTGTTTTTTCCATTTAAATTAGTGACTTCACATGGCCTATTGGTGTTTGAAAAATCTAACTCGGCTGAGTGATCGTTTTCAATTGGTAATAAGTCTACGGATTGGCTATCTTTAATTACAGAGTCTTGTGTTGTATTATCTACACACTCAGGTGTGTCAGTGTCCCTGTAGAAATGTTTTCGTTGATTGCAGGTTCGGTTACATCAACCTCTGCGGTGTTGGCTAATGTGCAATTTGTAGAAGGTGTGTCTTCTTCTGGTAAGATAAGAGGCTCGGGCTGTTTCAACAGGATCATGTTCACTGAAAGTATTTTCATTTATTTTGTATGTCGGGGGACCCTGGAGGGGCTTCAGGCAGACTGTCTTCAATTTCGACATTTGTGACACTTTGGTTATCTAATGTTTTGTCTATATAGTCAGCACTTGCTTCAGTTAAAGAATTGGAGGAGGATGAAACGCTAGAGTTCGTTTTTTTTGTGCTCAGTTTCAGTGATTTGTAATAAAGTACAGATTTATATACTCATTAATTTGAAGTCGTTTTTTCCGTGCAGTTCACTCTCAAGTGACCAAACTGGAAGCATCTCTGACATTGCTGTCGAACGCCATCAATTTTAGATTCACTAGGGATTCATCCACCGGAATAATTTGCGGGATATTAGAAGGATCCCCAATAACTTCGAAAGTATAGTTTTATGTCCTCCATACTGATTTATAATTTCTAAACATCTATTTTCGGCATCTTCATCTTGAGGATTTGGTTCGGGGTAGTATTTAATTACTTCCCAAAATTTATCAATCCAGCTTTTCAGTTTCTTTTCGTCGACGCGTTTAAAAAGTGTTAATAGCCGTTTTACTTATTTATAAGACTTTTATTCAAATAGATATATTAATTATAAAAAATATATAAATAAACATTATATTTAAAATTAAATCTCTCAATCACAATCTAGCAGCACTATCAACAAAAATAATATAAAAACTTTAGGGAAACAAAAATTGTTTCATCCAAAATACAGACATAGCTAATCTATCTCGTAAAAAATAAAAAAATTAAAGACGATTGACAATATTATTTTGTTTGTCTTTCGGCAAATTTCTTGTACTGTTTCATAATCCGTTGCAGAAGTTGAGATGTCCACGGGAGCAAGACCATAAAATCGTAACCAGACCCCCCACATATTTCCACGGAACTGGTTAAAAAGAAATTATTTTGCTCTGGTAGTTGTTTGGTTAGAGCAATTTTTAAGCTAAAATCAATTTTATATTTGTGATAATTCTAACATTCATGAAGTATGAAGTATTCAATGCTCAGCATCAAAAATATAACAAGAGCGTATACTACTGTAAGGAATAGAAAATAGTCATTCCTAATTAGAAGTCTCCTGAATCGATCGCTATAAATCTAAGAGCCTAAGTAAAAAGGACACAAGTGTTTTTTAAAAAAGAATAATAACACTTTTGAATCGAGAACCAGTATTTTGTATTTGCCTTATTCGTTTTTATGTTTTTATAAGAAACATATAAGTTTCTGATATAATACGGCCAAAGTCCAAATGCAAAATATATATATAATTTTTAAATCTTTTGTACTCTATATTTCCCTTACGCATGATCTATTGGGATTCGTGTGGTTTTTAATGTGACCTCATCCATCAGCAGATACTCTGTG
>CP045890.1:33918876-33936117 GCA_013387185.1 Caligus rogercresseyi
GTGACAACTATTATAGGATGACGTACATGTTTTCTCTCACGATATATATATTAATAAGAGTTCAACCAAAGATTCACGGATTTCATCAAATGCTTTCTGATCCCGGGGCTAATGCATTCTTTGTCATTCCTCCCCCCCCCCCCCTCCCCTTCATAATATGGCTCAGTGAGAACACCATATACTTTCTTATAAACATACATCGTATATACTCTGTTAGATGGACATAACAAAGGGCTCTTTCACTCAAATGCCTAAACGTTGAGGAGAGACTCCCTTCCTCCGGCTTTGCCGTCTTGTTATGGCATGGAAATGAAGGAAACCTTCTAAAAGGAAATACAGCCATATATATGTATGTATGTATATATATATATCAGCAGAGGAACAAAAATATATATGTGAAAAAAGCATTAAATAAAAAAGTATTCAGTTTGAAGCTTTTCTCTATTTCTTGTCCTTTATAATGTGTGAGGACTTGCTGTTTCTTCTATACTCACAGTAATAGAAACATTTGAAAGCCATTCTAAAATTTTGGGTCATGTTCATTGATGCGTTTTTTTGCTTATGCGATTGGATTGAGTTGCATCTGGGTTGAAATAAATAAAATTATTATTGGCATTAAAAATATTCGATCGAATATATTTTTTTTCAATAAGGTTGATCATATTGCATCTCCCCGTGTGAGAGGATTCGAACATGGCCCCACCATAACATGTAATGTTGAACACGTTTATGCACTCGACTTTACACACTTTCTTTCATTATATGCCTATTTGAAATCGCTATAAACTGTTTTAACCAAAATCCTCCATAGTCAAATCAGATTCACGTAATTCTTTGTAAGTCCAAGAACATTAGTCATCTTTTTGTGTATCTTAGGTAAAGCTAAGTACCTTACAACATACAATCAGATATCGAGTATTTAATCATTCAAAAAGTATTCCCCGTGGTTTTTTATTCATGGGAAATGGGAATTCATTTTTTGGGAAATGGGTTTTATTTAATATTTCCAAAAAAAGTTCATTATTAGATAAAGAGATATGATGTATGACAAAGTTTAAGTTTAATTACAATACAGGTTTAATATAATTTGTTAAGCCACCGTATGCAACTTTGGAGTATCTTGTTGTACTCTCAATCTTGAGGACGAAGGCTGTAACTCTCCAAAAAATAAGATAATATACTCTTAATTGATCTCATTAAAAAAAGGTTCAGTCTTGGACATGTACTGCAATGCTAATTTGCATTCTAATCGATGGATAAAGGAAGAAAAAAGCCGGATATTTGATAAAGTGTATCCCTTCAATTCTCTCGAATACCTCAAACTCATCAAATCGACAATAAGACGACATCAACGTTTTATATTGAAAAATAAAATAATTTTTAACTAGAAGACATCAGATCCCCACCAAATGAATCACTAAGTCTTTTGTCATTTGCCAATAGATGTCGCTGTGCTGTGCTCTCCTCTTTGAGAGCACAGCACAGCGACATCTATTGGCAGAGTAGGCTAACTTGAAATATTTATTAGTATTTATCTCATTTTGCATCTTAAAGAACACTCACAGACGCCAAAATTTAATCACTTTTTCCTTTTGGCATTTCAACAACTCCACAAGTTTCATCCGAATCCGTTCCACACTTTTTTGAGTTATACTGCTGACAACACACCAACAAACCAACCAATAAACCAACGCAAGTGAAACAATACCTCCTTCGGCGGAGTAATAAGTCATTTTCTATTATGGTTTATCTTTAGACAGTAATTTTGAATTTTAATGTTCATTTATGTTTATTTTTAACGTAATAATATCGTCTTAAGATTGTGGTTTTTATCTACTACTCTTACTGGTGTATTTTTTTTACACTATATGGATTTTAGCTACAAAATAAACATCTTAACAAAAAAAAATCATAATCATTCAGAGTTTTAAACAAAAGAACATACAAGGCCTTCTTATTCCATAATAAAAGAGCAAATGAGTCCATTAAAAGATCCCTGTTTTGTATGTTGGGCCATAAGAAAATGCTACTACCAATCCTTTTGCTGCGTTGCTTAGCACCCTCTATAAACAATGGGACCCTCTTTAAGGATCTTTTTTCTCTCGCTTTGTGTGTTAGGCATTTTTCATTCAACCAGATAATAATAATAATAATAACAAATAACAAGAACAATAAGTGTGTATGAACATTATTCAAGCCATTAACTCTTTCTGAAGAGGGGAAAGGGGCGAATTATAGGGGGAGGGGGGAATTGTTTTTCAGAAGTTTGTGAGCATATTCAATGCTCCAAGGAAGAAAGAGGAAGAAGGGAATATGGAATATGTTTTGTTAATAAAAAGCATGAACTCAATTTTTAAAAGTTGAGATTTACCGTTGACTGGATCTGAGATAGAAAGAGAAAAAACAGCTGTCGGTCGAACTTTCTAAGAAATAATTCCTATGGCCACTATAACCAACAAAATGGTCTGTCATCTCCCTATACCATAATAATAAATTTTGATTAGTGCAAGAAGAAAACCAATGTACAATCATCAAATTTTTCCTCAGAAATAGAAAAAGACAGCTATTGTTGTTATAAGTATGCCGGCACTTTTCAAGAATATCGTCCAGAGGGTTGAGGTTGCGTGAGAAAATTTAAAGTCCAATTGCAAAAGCTACCACTGTAAAATAAAAGAAAGAAAGAAGACAGAAATAGGCTTTCATCATTTTAGGGTGTTATTTATCGGCAGCTTATGATGTAAGTCCTGTCTCCCTTGGGCGTTAAGCCTTCACAGACACAACCCTTATGATTCTCAATAGGCCCTTGACATCTCTAGTGATAAGGAACCAAGTCTCCTCGATTTCCTTTAACTAAACCAACTATATTCAGTTGAAATGTATCAAATCTAAGAAACAAATATTGAGGGTAGTTATTAATTATTATTATTATATATGCATATTAAACTTATTCGTAGTTTTAAAATTCCGATTTGTGTTTTAATATGTTATTGAAGGTACCCTCCACGCTTTCTGTGAAGGCATAAACGCCCAGGGAAACATGACTTACATCATAAACTAACGATAAAAGGCATCCTAAAATGATGATAGCCTCTTTCTGTCCCTTATTTTTACTGTGGACTTTTGCAATTGGAACTTTAAATTTTATCACGCCACCTCAACCCTTTGGACGATATTTTTGAAAAGTGCCAGTATGCCATTATAATTGTTTGAGGCCTTTTCTGCTCGAGAAAAACCTGTTAAGGAGTTACCCTCTGGTAAAGTAATATCTGGTCATGGGAATAGTAAAAAGAAGATCATTAATGCTTATTTATATCCAATTGCATGCAATCGAACCATATATATGCAAAAAAAAGGATATACAACCATATGCATGTCATTGATGCCACCCTATGTATGTTTTAACAAAAAATTGTTCCTTCAAATGACGTATCTGAGTTTACCTTTTGCCAAATGTTTTAGGACTTTGCCCTCTGTGTGGACAAAATAATTCCTTCTCTTCTAGGTTTCAACCGTTGCTGACATGGGCATTCATCATATGCCCATTTAGTTATTTATTAGATTGGTCTTATGAAAAACCCACAACAATAGTTCTTCTTACGTAACCAAATGTGCTTGGAGGAAGAGAGAAAAAAAAAGACTCAGTAGGGTTCGAGGGGATTACCTAGGAGAACTCACTCTCATGATTACATCTTTTGACATATATACAACAAGGACCCCCTGCTTTCTTGAGAGGAGATAAAAAATATACATGGAAGAAAGTTGTTAATTAAGAATAAAATCAAGCAAGAAAAAAATACACACACAGGACCCTCCTCTTCCTTCTAATAGAAGTAGTTGTATTTTAGAATATAGACAATAGACACTTTTTTTAAAGGGGATAAAAGTTTGCTTTTTGTCATTATTAAAAAGCTCCTTTGTATTTAAGAGTATGCAAGTAAGCTATTAACTTATCTTCTTAAGCTCAATAAGCTTAGATTATGATTTTCTTTTGAAATTGAGTTCGTAAGAAAAGGATGAATAAAAAAAAGAGTTTGAGGTATCGGGGTGACTTTTGAATATAATAAAGGCTTTATAAGGGACCTCTCCAATCCTCGTGTCAATGACCCAGAAAAAACCATTTTTATTTATAGAGACATAACATAGTATATTAAGACTTTCTTATAAAGGAGTAAACGGAGGCCTTAGTGCATATCATATATATATATATATTGGGTCCTATTTACCAGTTTAGAATATATCTTTATAGTTTTTTTAATATAATTTAATATATTTATTATTATATTAGCCTTCCCATTTTTAGGTCAATCGCTCCAATTTTTTTTGCTCCAAGCACTTTTCTGCTGCGTAGTGATGAAAAATGAGATTCAGAAAGTTTTCAGCCTTCAAAGGCCATTTTTGTGACTGCACAAACCACTCAAAGTTTCAAAAAGGCTGTTTTAAGGGTAAAAATGGCAATTTTCAAGCGGCTTGTGTTGTCTGAGTTTGAGTGATATCAAGTAAAAAACAATTTTTAAGGATTGCTTGAAGTCTCATCTTTCAATAAATTTTTTAGAGCAAGTAAGCAATAACTATTTCTTTGGTTTTAGGCCCAAATAAGCATTTCTGTTTTTTTTTTTGCTAATATTTGCCCTAAAAAGTATCTTAGCAATTTTGTTATCTTATGGTAAAGTAATTTGTGTATTATGATGCAAGTTTGTGTCATTTTCATAATGATCACCATGATATTGACGTTTTTTATGGAAAATTTTGTGTTATGAGTAAAATAACTTACCATGTAGCACGGAAAAATATTTTATTTGCTACCAAATAATAAAAGCTGGTTATCCAACTAATAGACACAATCATAATATATATAATGTGGATAGTTTAATCCAGTCTCACAAAAAATATTGAAACAGCGAAACACCGAATGCAAAAGATCAGTCGAGAAAAGTAACCAGAAGATACACTTCCAAGAGTTTTATAAGTATAAACATAATAAGATATTTTTATTGCACATGTTTGAAAAAGAACATACAGAAACAAGCGGGCGATATTTTATTCCTACCAATCAACGAGGCTCTAGCCTCTTTATCAAAGGCTAATGAATAAGTGATACATTAATTCAGTGAATATATTATACCAAAACTATCAATAATTAATAAGAATTCACCTACAAAATTTTCATCGCCGATTGATTTAATTTCTTCAAGTTATACTAAAGATTATAGGTCTGATTCGTCTGATATATCTAAACAGAAGAGCAATTGCTTCTAACCAGAATGTAAATTGGGAGCTCAAATAATGAAAGACACAGTTCAAACATGGCAATGTTGGAACACAGTCACAAATTAAAATATCTGGAGAATATATTTTTTAGGAATTCTTTCATGTAAAAATTCAACCGGAAATCCAAAGCCAACAAAATCAGTATTGAAATAATTTGATTATTTAGAAAAAAAATGCTGGACTTGTATTTTGACACAAGAGCCTTAATACTAAGTGACAGCGGAGTAAATGGCAGACTAATATTCCTCGAACGACCTTTGTAGACTCATGTATATGAGTGTCATATCATAAAATTGTCAAAGTTAGATCATGACTGGCTCCGAAAATGACCTTTTTAAAAGAAATATTCAGAATTTCAAAAAAAGCTGATAAATATTAAAAGCTTTGTAAAAAATACTGATGGAAAAAAAATGAAAATAAAGGAGGACTATAGAGAATGGGCAACCTATGAACATTTTATAAATATATATATCCAAATTTAAAACAACTTTACTAACACTCCCTGCACCAATACACCATGCTTGGTTATGTCAAGGCCGTTCATTAACATTAAGTTGGAGATTCTCTAAAATAAATTATTTATACAATTCCAATGTTTTTTCACACCACACCAAAGTACGTCTTGACCAAAAGAGATATAGAAGCTGTTAGTGAAATGAAGCTTTATTACACAACAATCCCTCTCTTTCCAAAAATGTTTGAAGAGTATGTCTAACTGAACTTGGTATTTACATGGAAGTATGATTCCTTTCAGTCTTGGAGACGAAATCTTACCGGATCAAGAAAGGTTGGACATTTTAAGTCGATTACTATAAGAAAATAATATGATATTTTGCAACCAAATATAACAAACCAACAAACAAAATAGACACATTATTAATGTTAATCAGTGACCAGGCTTATCGAAAATTGGTTAATCGAAATATTTTCTTATATTTTACTTGCTTGTAATGACAAGGAAATGATAGAATGGATGAGACTGCTTACATAGTATTGGCATCTTATATCTCATCATATGGAATTAAAAATACATTTATGAAGGAATAAAAAAAAAAAAAATATGACTTTCAATTAAGTCACGATATATGAATAGATCTCTAGGGGGACCATCCACACAAAAGGGTAGTGCGCTGGGTGGTGTGGAAACGTAATAACATTTCACTTTGTTAGTTTAAAACATCTAAAAAATAAATATAAAATATAATTATAAAAGTTATAAAATTTTTTATTAAAAAATAATGATTCCATGAAAATATAAAAAATATTGTAAATAGCGATTTTCTTTCGGCGAATGTTCAATATTTCATAAAAACTAAACACAATTTTTTTCATAAAAACGTCAATATCATGGTGATCATTATAAAATGACACAAAACTTGCATCATTATACAACAATTACTTTACAATAAAATAACAAATTGCTAAGATACTTTTTAGGGCAAATATTAGCAAAAACCCAGAAATGCTTATTTTGGGCAAATTGAGATGTTCGGAAGCTTAGTTCCTAGGATTACTTAACGGGCCTAAAATATGATATCACTCAAACTCAGACAACACAAGCCGCTTGAAAATCGCCATTTTTTACCCTTAAAACAGCCTTTTTGAAACTTTGAGTGGCTTGTGCAGTCACAAAAATGGCCTTTGAAGGCTGAAACTTTCTGAATCTCATTTTTTCATCAATACTCAGCAGAAAAGTGCTTGGAGCAAAAAAAATCGGAGCGATTGACCTAAAAATGTGACAGGCTAATATATATATATATCCCTAATTAATAGGTACTCGTATATATATTTATACATATGTATTATAAATACAAATAGATTATTCAAACACCCCCCTAATTATATACCCATTAGACAAATTGAGATGTTTGGAAGCTTAGTTTCTAGGATTAAGGCTTTGTTCTGTATAGGTTTTATTATTATTATGGTATCATGGGAAAGCTCTCTCTTAGAGGGTTTAGACTTAATCAGGGATAATTAGGATTACCCTCTTGTTCACTATCATTGAATCCCTTGAATCTAAAGTACATATTACACAGTATTATCTACTCAAAGAGATGTTTTCATTACACTCTCTAGGTACTGCATTTTACATCTAGTATTTGGTTCAATAATAGTGTCCACCTCGATGTATGTATACCTCACGGACCACATTAATAACTAAATACTCAACAGTTCAATTTAATAGCTGTTGGAATGCAGACAGGGAGTTAAAATGACAGCAACCACCGGTGCCTCATAATAAAGTTTATAATATATGTCATTTGAAATTAATGCACAAATTTAGAAATTTTGGGCGTGCATATTCTGTTTTATCACTGCCTTAAAATGGTATTAAAAAAATCATATTTGATCTCTGCTTAAGCTAATAGAACCTAATTTGGATCAACGCTAATGTTCACAAAAATACTTTTATGATCACATATAAGATAACTGTTAAATGATGAATGACATCATTCCTAGTTCTTGTTTTTATCAAATGTATAGTCAGTTATGAAATGAGATGACCTCAATGAATCAATAGTAACGTTTAATCATCTCTGTCAACCTCTAAGTATTTTTATATGGACTTTTTTAACACGTTTACGATTCAATTGAGAAGTGTAATAGGCATTTTAGGGATTTGAATATGCAATTAATGTGGCAAATGAATTTCCAAATAGATTGTGAATTTATTTTAAACTTTGTTGTTGTTTATCGGAGCTGTAAATTGTGAATTGATATACTTATTAATTTTCTCTCTGAAATGAATTACAGTTTTCAGCAGCCTCCAAACTTGATACAGATCATCTATATAAATGCTATGCTGCCTCAAACATTTGGAAATATGATATAGATTTTGAAAATCTGCCGTCGACATCCATCCAATCACAAAGAAAATACCGACGATTACGTGATGAGACCATAGCATATTTTCTGTACAAATTCTTCTTGTCTCCGAGGCTTGTTTCTTCAGCTACAAGCATGAAACTACAAGCAATGCCCGACTGTCCGATTTGGAACTGATTTTGGTAAGCCAAAAATTCCAGGTGAAATCACTTGCATTCCTACTCCTGTCAACAAATTATTGGTACTTTTCCACATACTTAACCAAGATGCCAGTGTCCTGGTGGAAAAAGTAAATGAATTGGATGTTTTAAAATGTTATCAATCAGTTGATATTCAATGTCATCAAGGACTGTCAGAAAGTGACGTCAAACTCACTTCTAATTTCCTACCATCTTCTAAAAATGAGAGCCATTTCAAAGATGTACTCCAGGTCGTCGAGATGGATAGACGAGGAAATCCTAGCCTGAGGAAAGAGAAAATCATTTAACAATAAATTGTAGCTTATCAGGATCTTATTTTCGTCATCTTTTATTGACATAATGATGAATAAAAATAATATTTTTTTTTTTTTATTTGAATACAAACTTTTATTGTTTTGTATTCTTATATACATATGTATTTCCTGTTCAATTTTGTTCAAAAGTATATATAATGATAAATATATGAATGCTGTACTTCAATAATAATAATAATTTATATAGTAATCTACTATTATTCGTGGACCCAATAGACATCACTATATTTCAAAAAATTATTATATATATCTAGACATCTTAAGAGAACACCATTCATCAGAGATAGCCTAGTTGATGTGTATTTCCTAGTTTTCCTTTCTATAAGATAATTCACCTCTTATTATTCACTTGAGTTCCTAGATTTCTCAACCTTTTCTTAATATGACCTCTTTTACAGCTTTGATAAAGATATTATTAGATCTTATTGAGGTTGTGTGAACATGTATGTCCTTTTATTATAAATCCCTTCAATTCAGCATTTTTCACTCCCTTGACAAAAGCTGAATAAATAATGTATTTTTTTAATACAAAGAAATTTCTCCGTCAGCTATTCTTTTATAATTAATAAATATGTTTTCTTTCTATTCATTGTGAAGGAGGGCTTTGTTTGTCGCGGTGTTTTTTGTGGTAGTGTCAATATGATGGTTTAATTGTTTGATTTTAATTCGGATATCTATATATAGTTCAAAAAGTAATAGTATTATATAACATAAATATACATATTTGATTTTGAAACAATTAAATATACAATTCATGATTCATAATGAGTATTAAATTATTTCAAAGGACTCTGAATGTAAATGTTCTTAGAAGGCCGTTTCTATGGTATATACACCTATGGTGAAGCAATGCAGGATATATATTTTACGACATAATGCAGACTTTGAGAGTAATCTATGTTGAAGATTGCAAGCAGTTGCCAAAGCAATGAAACTTTTGTATGAATAATGCTTTTTACAAAGAAAAATGGGGGAAATATGCATTGTTTTATGAGCACTAAATTTTAAAAAAGGCATTTTTCTCAATGTTGAAGGAAACTCAACGTCATAAAGTAGTTATGGCTCTTAAAAGCTTATTTACGATTTCATTCGGATTTTTTTTTTCGAATGGATTCCTTTAGGGAGGCTTTAATTTTTTAAGATTGATTTGCCAAATTGTAAACATGCTGAGATTACATTATTTAATTATTATTGATTTATTGACGTAGTGACTAAATTTGTAGTCGTTAAAAAACAGCTTTCTAATTCAATTTTAATGCTTATCTATATCCAGTCTGATGAAATTTATTTCGAAACATATAAACAATAAAAAATAAGATTATATACAATAATAAACTATGCTTTATAAGAGTTCCATTGTTTTGTTGACGTAATGACTAAATTTATAGTCGTTAAAGAACAGCTTTCTAATTCACAAGTCCATGTGAGGAGTATTCATCCTTCAACTTATTTAATCCGTTTTTAATATCAGATATGAGTTTTTTCTCTCTCTGTGTTTATATAAATTTAAATTCCTTATTAATAAGTTTATTAAATTTATTTCAATCATAAGAAAATATTATTTGTATATTTTATTATGTAATAAAAATACGAATTCTTACATTATTATATTATTTTTATTCTACCTAAGCGTTTCTTATAATGCCAATTGGTATTATATCATAGATTGCTAATTAAAATAAAAGTAAATTCTTTGAAAATGAGATGTCTTACTCAACCTCTATGACATTAGCTACTAGCGAAACCGGATAATCTCTTTAATTACATAAGGAAGCCTAAAACAATGACTATTGAATGAAATAAAGAAATAAAAGTTTCACACTTTTCAGCTATACAGGGTTTAAAAAAATATAAAACACTTATTAATGAATAAACATTCAACTACTGCAATGAGTTTTCCTGTTCTTTGTATCATATCTAAATATTAGTTTTGTTTGAGTATCAATAACAACTAGAGGCATATATACACTCAGAGAGTGGAAACCTCTGGAAGAAGTTTAAGCTACGTCATGGGTTAACCATAGTCATGAGCTGATCTATGAACATAATAAGTCAATGGAATATTTGTTTAGCGTGTGTCTGGCTACTCCCTGAATAGAACCCCTTCTATTTCAGTTCTCTTTGCTCATTTTGCATATTAAAAAAGCACTCAGAGACGGGAAGAGGGAGAAGTTTAAGCTACGTCACTGGGTTAACATAGTCCTGAGCTGATATATGAACAATAATACGTCAATAATATTTTTTTAGCGTTTGTTCTTCCTTGAATAGAGACCCCATTTCATTATTATTAGTAGTAGTATTTTGCTCATTTTGCATCTAATTCTGCACTCAGAGATGCCAAATTTAATCACTTGTTCCTTTTGGCATTTCCAACAACTCCACAAAGTTTCATTTGAATCCGTTCAGTACTTTTTGAGTTATCCTGCTGACAACAAACCAACAAACGCCAGTGAAAACAATACCTCCTTCGGGGAGGTAACAATACCTCCTTCGGCGGAGGTAATAATTTACTCATTGATAAGAAAGTGGTAAAAATCAAATTTATTATTTAACAGATCATGAAAGTTGTTTGCCTTTGCTCCCCCAAAAAATTGTATCCAAAAGGAAGAGTTACAAATATTCAAAATATCATAATCTATTCATATTAAATGGTTAATTTTTGGTCAACCTCATCGATTAGGTCCTATGTGTTTTTGACTAATTTAATGCTATAATGTTTATCTATATCCAGTCGGATGTATCCTGTCTAACCTATATACAAAAAAGAGGTCCGATAGCTACATGCGTTAAGGCATGTTTGGGCGCAGGTTCGAATCCCGATAGAGGATGGTCATTTTTGGTCCACCTCATTGATCGACTAATTTTAATGCTATAATGCTTATTTATATATAGTCGAATGCATTTTGTCGAAACAAAATCCAAAAGAAAAGATAGAAACAGGTACAATAATAATTATTGCTGTATAACATACAACCTATATCGAAGAGCTCCCATGTAGATATCCTTTGGAAGTCCTCTTGTATCTCCTTACAATGAGTCTTAAAAGCGAGTCTCTGCTTTTGAGGTCAAATTCCTGATTGGGAGCGTCAACATGGAAATGGGCTGGAGACCTCATTAAATTTTATCCGAACAGTTCAAAATTCTATTGGAACGACATCAGAAGGATTTAAGAATGCATCGCCGTTTTGTATTGAATATAAATTAGTTTTATCAACTGTTGTTTATATATATGGTTTTTATCTGGTCGGTAATTTTGAAACTATAATGTTCATTGATGTTTTTATTACGTAACTGTCCAGATTTGATTTGATTTCTTATTGTTTCTGTATGTTTTTAGTGTATTTTTGTACACTGTATTCTTTTTTGCAGTAACAATTTTTGATATATATTTTATTTATCATATCAATAACTAATATCAACGTTTGAATAGCAGTTAAGAACGTCATTAGCAAATAAAGCAAGATATATTTAAAAAATGCAATATATAATGAAATGGTTAATAGGAGAGAAGTAGAGAACGACACACTAAGCATATTTTAAGTGATTTTAATACCTTTTGGGGGCATAGTCAAAGGATAAAATATCTTTCAAATGTATTTAGTCACTGTATTACATTGTTTTCTACATATTTCTGAGCCATAATCTTTCAGAAGACCAGGAACATCTTCTTTATTCCATGGCAAGGTATAAGGAAAAAATATTAATGTCATCATAAAAAAGCAAAAATATTTTCATTTTTTTGTATGAAAAGGCAGGCATGCTTAATGTGTATAAATATGCGTATAAAAATCAATCAAAATGTATGACCCAGGGATTAAGTTTTGATGATTATTAATATACAAAGACCCTTTCCTTCATTCAATTTGATTGAATGATAGACAAATCCTTTTCTCAAATAGCCGAAGGGTCTTTATGAAGAAGAAGAACATAAAAAAAACTTATTCTATCTTGATCATGTATTTTTCCGTCTCTCCCTCTCTATTGAAATGCACTGAAATCCTTCTTCTTCTTAGCTCGAGGATATTTCTTATACTTTGTAGACATTATATATGTATATATGAAAAAAATGATTTGCTCCTAAAGGTCCAACCTGAATACAAAGAGTAAATACATGCACACACTCACACAAAAAGATGCGTCTTGTACATAGAAATAGGAATATAATCTTCAAAGAAAATTATGTTTTGTATGAAAGAGTCTTTTGCCTGCTGGGACAGATGATTAAAACGCAGTTATATATTGGAATGTATACTAAAGAGAGAGAGAGAGAAACGGAGACCATTTAATCCTACCCAATGGAGAGTATTTTGGAGATCTGGGTTTCATATATGTGTATATTTCAACGTGCCAGACTACAATGACGAGATACACAAACAATAATAAAGGGAAAATAATAATAAATACTAAATCAAATAGAAACTAAATAATTATATTAACGCAACCTTTCCTTATCGCCACAGGGCTCCCCCCCAGTGACCTTGAAAACCTTGTTAAGGAAACGAAGAGGTTTCTTACGGGTTCTGTGGGAACGTTGATTTGTTGATGTGGTCTTTTTAAGGATGCCGTTAGGCTGAGAAGGCGGTCGGTGGTTTGGTTGGGTATTGGAGGCTGTGGATGTATCTGCAGAATTTGATTTTAAACTAGAAGAAGATCTAGGTGATGAAGTTGGAGGTTCGGAAATCTTTGTTGGAGGGCGGCCTCTACGAGGAGGTTGTGCTGGAGCCGCAGGGTTGTCAATATCCAAATGTGCCTCCTTAAGACGATCTATTGAAACGTTCTCCTGTCTGTTCCCAATTTGAAGCTTGAAAAACTTTTCTCCATGGTGAAGTACCTCATAAGGACCGTCGTATGGGGGTTGTAGAGGTTTCCTGTGTCCGTCGTGTCTAACGAAAACGAACTTAGACGTCATGAGATCCTTGTGAATTGAGGGATTAGGTTGACTGTGATGGGACATTGGAATGGGTTTGAGGGAACCTAATTTATCGCGTAAGATTTTTAATTCCAGAGGAGCGTTTACTGAGCGGTGGTTAGAGAAAAATTCCCCAGGAACTCTAATTGTAGTCCCGTACACCAGTTCAGCCGAAGAAGTGTTGAGGTCTTCTTTGGGTGCAGATCGAATCCCTAAGAGAACCCAAGGGAGTTCATCGGTCCAATTCGGACCAGCCCCCCTAGCTTTTAAGGCTTCCTTCAGTCGACGGTGAAAACGTTCCACAAGTCCGTTGGCTTGTGGGTGATAGGACGTGGTTAGGTTTACTTGGATGCCCAACAGATGATTAATGTCTCTCCACAGTTGAGACGTGAATTGGGATCCCCTGTCAGATGTTATTGTTCCTGGCAGTCCAAATCTGGCTATCCAGTTGGAAAGGAATCCTCGAGCGACGGTCAAGGAGTCAGTTGAGGAAAGAGGTATCGCCTCCGGCCATCTAGTGAAGCGGTCCACAATGGTAAGAAGGTGTGTGAATCCTCGTGAGGATGGTAGTGGACCCACTAAGTCTACGTTGACATGTTCAAAACGAGATGGTGGTGGTTCAAAGTTTTGTAAGGGTGCGACGGTGTGTTTGTGAATTTTTGAACGTTGGCAAGCTAGGCATTCTTTCGTCCATTCCCCAACTTTTTTAGAAAGGCCGTACCAAACGAACTTCTCGGATATGAGGCGTCTCGTAGTCCTGATTCCTGGATGGGCTAGTCCATGGAGTGTGTCGAAAATTTTCCGCTGAAAACTCTCGGGGACTAGTGGGCGAGCCCGCCCTGTTGAAACGTCGCATATAATTTCGGGACCGTTGCGTTGTATAGCTATTTTTTCCAACTTCAAACCCGTTTCCGAGTTCCGGTAGCGGTCTAAGGTAATGTCGTTGCTTTGCTCTTGAGCCAATTCCCGAAAGTCGATTCCGTCTCTTACTGAGTTGAGTGTTGGTGCTGGGGTTCGCGACAATGCGTCCGCCACGACATTGTTCTTTCCGGAAACATGCCTAATGTCTGTTGAATATTCAGAAATTGCTGCTAAGTGGCGTTGTTGTCTAGCAGACCACGGTTCAGAGTGCTTGGACATGGCGTAAGTGATCGGCTTGTGGTCCGTGAAAATTGTGAAGTTTCTTCCTTCCAAGAAATAGCGGAACTTCTTAACAGCTAGAAAGATGGCTAACAACTCTCGATCGAACGTACTATAACGCCTTTCTCGGGGAAGCAACTGTCGGCTAAAGAATGATAAGGGCTTCCAAATTCCTCCTGATAATTGTTCCAACACGGCGCCAACAGCCGTATCGGACGCATCGACGGTTAAGGCTGTGGGAGCTGATACCGAAGGATGTACTAACAGGGTGGCTCTAGCAAGAGCTTCTTTTGTACTTAGGAACGCCTGGTCCATCTCTGAATTCCACTCTATGTTCTTTTTGTTATTACTTGAGGAAAGTGATTGATAGAGGGGACTCATGAGGCGTGCAGCCGAGGGAATAAATCTGTGGTAAAAGTTCACCATGCCCGTGAATTCTTGTAGACCTTTCGGTGTAAGGGGCTTTGGGAAATCCCTGATGGCGTCCACTTTTGAGGATAAGGGGGTAACACCTTTGCCGCAAACTTTGTGTCCTAAAAATTCGATCTCTGAAACTCCAAACACGCACTTGTCTTTGTTGATTACCAGTCCATTCCGTTCTAACCTTTCGAAGAGTGCCAGCAGATGTTCACTGTGGGCTTCGTTGTCGGGACTTGCTATTAGTATATCATCGAGATAGACGAAAATGAACGGCAGCCCTTGACATACCATGTCCATCAGTCTCTGGAAGGCCTGGGCAGCGTTTTTGAGGCCGAAGGGAAGACGTAGAAATTCAAAAAGGCCGAACGGTGTAATCACAGCGGTTTTGGGGACGTCTTCGGGGTGAACAGGAATTTGATGATATCCTCTTATTAAGTCAATCTTAGAAAAAATTGTGCATCCTTCGAGACGGGCTGAAAAGTCTTGGATGTGAGGGATAGGATATCGATCCGGTACGGTAATGGCATTCAACCGGCGGTAATCCCCACAAGGCCTCCATCCCCCGTTTGGCTTTGGTGTTACATGAAGGGGTGAAGACCATGGACTGTCAGAACGTCTTATGATCCCAAGATCTTCCATTTTCCTAAACTCCGCCCGAGCTACTTCTAATTTATCTGGAGCCAAGCGTCTTGCCTTAGCGAAGATTGGCTGCCCATTGGTGATGATTCTGTGTTTCACCCCATGCCTTGGCTTGTTTGTGAGAATGTAGGTGTTGTCAGTGCCGGTTTGGAGGTAAGGAGTTTTTGAAAAGGACAGTCATTGTTGCGGAGGAGGTAAATACGGGGAGCGGGCACTTGAGATGCGGGAGCCTTCATGGAGGTGAATGTTCGAGCTTGGATGAGTTGTTCTCCTTTAAGGTCCACCAACAATCCGTGGGACCTCAAAAAGTCTGCCCCAATCATTGGTTGTGAGACATCTGCCACCATGAAACTCCACTCATATTTGTTATCTCCTATTTGTAATGGAATCTTCCGTGTGCCAAATGTTTTTATTCTAGTGTTGTTGGCGGCCATTAGAACCTGCTTCGATTCTCCTTTTAATTTATCACTGTAAGAAGCCGGGATTACGCTTACTTCCGCGCCGGTATCTATCAAAAAGTGTCGGCCGGATATTTTATCGGGGACTCTAAGGAGTGTTGTTTGAATGCCGGCCATCAGCCTATTTACTGATGACCGGCTGAACCGTTTCCCTGTATGTAAAAACTACAGGGAGGAATACACTTCCTTGCTTTGTCTCCCCATCTCCTATGATAATAGCAAAGAGTGAGAGGGAGCTGCGAGGATGCTCTTTGGGACGAGGACGTTGACTTTGGTGAAGGAGTTCTAGATTTCCTCTCGAAGGAAGAGTATGGGCGCACGGCGTTGATATTAGATAAGGAGAGATCTTGTGCATAAACGTCCGCCAGTTTAGCCAAAGCCCGGAGATCCTTTCTGTCGTGCGTACGTATATTGAAGCGTACCGGAGGAGGGAGTTGTTGTAAGAATATCTCAATAAAGAGAAAGTCCGGTTCGTGTCCTTCCGGGAGAAGGTCCATCATTTGGTTCAAGATTTGTGTTGGAGTATCCGAACTCGATGAAGAGAATTTAAGAAGCCTTGCTGCTCTTTCATCAATGGACAGAGTAAATTCCTCGAGTAGTCGTGCTTTTAACCTTTCGTAGGAGTCTTTTTGCGGAGTCTCGCGCAAAATGTCTTTCACGTTTTTTGCAGTTCTGTGGTCCAAAGCGGATATTACATGCTCCAACTTTGTAATTGACGAAGTAATTCCTTTGAGTTGGAATTGAGATTCAGCTTGACGGAACCAAAAGGCCGGATCCTCCGCGAAAAAATTGGCTAGGTGCACTGTTGCCCCGTTGTGTTGGAGATTGGTTACACTTGATGAAGGATCTGGGGCGTTAGACTGTGCCATTGTGTATTTCGGGGTCACCACTTTGGAGATCTGGGTTTCATATATGTGTATATTTCAACGTGCCAGACTACAATGACGAGATACACAAACAATAATAAAGGGAAAATAATAATAAATACTAAATCAAATAGAAACTAAATAATTATATTAACGCAACCTTTCCTTATCGCCACATATATCTTTTGTTGTATGCTG
>CP045890.1:33936217-33962167 GCA_013387185.1 Caligus rogercresseyi
GGACACTGGACACGCTCTACTATCTTATACATTCTGTTTCTAGGAGATAGCTTAGTAAAGAATCAGCATGTCGTTTAAGAAAAAGTTTCTCTACCACAGAGAAGAACATGGAAACCTGGAAAAAGAATTTGGTCCAGTTCCAAGCACCATCAAGGAAGAGGCAATGCAGCAATCTACAAAGAACCTCTGAGTGACCGGAGAAGCATGCCCCTGAAAAAGCCACGTGATGGGACGTTTCAAATCCCTTGAATCCATCGCCAAAGAACGGAAAAGAGAGTCGGTCGATTGCTGGAGCTGAAAGCATTATGGAGGACGACATTGAACTTCCCGCCTGTATCAGATCAAGCCATCCGTGCAAACTAGGAAAGCTCCTGCAAGAGTATGAACATTGCAGGAAAAAAGCAAAAATTTGAATCATGAATGAATTGTTCAGGACTAAAGTGAAAGGCCAATGGCTTGCAACAAGAGGATTATAACCTTTACGAACTGCAAATGCTGAGCAAAGGCCAGGTCGTTATTCTACTGGCAAACGTGCCAGTGCTCAGAGCATCACAATCCAGCGAAGGAATACTTATAAGTGGATGTGTCCAATTCAGCAAACTTAGTCCAGCTCAGTAGCATTAGATTCTTATGAAAAAGGTACGGACTCATGTAACATAGTGAAGACAGTTCTATGGAAGAGAGGTTTGCACCATCAACAAGCACAAGAAGTATAACCCCACTGGTGTTGCAAGGCTCTTGTTACAAGCTCAAAGCTATCGACCCACAAAGCAGCAAAGGTATGCCGTCAGCTTTCAGGTGAGGGCATCGAGATGCGGACCCCAAGTCAGCCAGGAATCCACAAAGCTCTCTACAGGAGAGCTGCTGAAGTGAAGCAGCACTTGGTTAGCACACACTTCATCAGGAGAAGTGGAGCGTGCATTCGATGTAAAAAAAAATCATGGCATGAACAAAAAACAGTGGTCCTAAAAATGAAGCAAAGGAAATCAAATTGACTGTGCTTCAATTGAAGGACGGTACAGCTGCAACCATTGCAAAGGGCTCCAGGATGTCTTGCAGGAGTTCAACTTGTGGGGACAACTCTGATGATAATGCCGACACGACAAGCGTCAACACCGGGAAGAAGTCTGGTGTTGTCATTCGGCTGCAGCAGATGTTTGACAAAATGGGAGCCCCAGACCCAAGTTTATCAGTTGTCAGTACCATGTGCTCGATCGCATCCCTCCGTATTGTCATGGACGATAAGCTCCATGACTCAACCAAATCCTCAGATATTAAGTATTTCTTGTGAAGGACTTGGTGCGCAGTATGACCAATTGAAGGCAGCTTTCAGCAATGGAAAAGCTGAGATCAAGGAAAAGGCGGTTGGAGAGACGACATGAAATTTCTGTATCATCTTACTCGTGTCTTCCGACACTTCAATGAGAAAGATGAGGTCCTTTTTTTAACTTTCAACAGAATTATAACATCAGCAATGCACGCTGGAACTCTCGTGCCATTCTAGCCCTCCTTGCATTCATTGTGATGCCTGAAACTCGAACCAGGCTGCGTAAAATCTGTTCATTTATTTCTTACCCAGGGCCGGCCATTGGTTTAGCAACCAATTGTTTCGCAATGAGGATTTCGAAGAACTATCATCTGCTCTGGATGGATACCCAAAATGTCTCAAATGCTTAGAAACCCCATGGAAAAGAGATGAATCGCCATCAATATTGCCCGAAGCAACCAATGCTGCGAGCGTGCGATCAAAGTTATGCTGGACTTGGACAAGTCCTGCCGCAACAAGGACAACCTCCCCCTGAGATTGGGCCTTTCCAATGACATTAATGTGACCAATTGACATTGACAATTGTTTTCTGTCCCTTTATACTGCTATACAATAGTATACATGTCATTCTTTAAAGTTTTTGGTTAAACTGGAATAGTTCATTTGACTTCAAGAACTGGTCAAAAACCTCTTAATTAAATTATTTAAAATAATTTAATGCGTGAGGTTTTTTCATGAAATAAACTTAAAAATTGATTTGATTTAATCTATATAAAAATTCATCATATGATTACACACGAATATGAGGTTATAAAAAGTTATCACCCTAATGTACAACCTTTTTAGGTGGACCTGAAATTCTTGATCAATATTATCTTTTGCGGTTTGTCTGTTAAAAGGTGTTATTTTCACCCCATTTTAATGAGTACGTTCAGTTGTGTTAAGTGGTGTTATGTCTGATGTTTTATAATTTTATGACAATAGTCGATGAAAGATCAGTGGCAGCATGATCGACTCTCAAGGGCAGAGATTCGATACTTCCCGAGAGAGGATCAAGCACATTAAAAAAATATCCTTTACTTCATGGACGGATGCAGTTTCCATGAAAACATACGGCAAAAAATTACAAAAAATTAATGAAGAAAAATAAAAGTTTTTTCGTCTATTTTCTCCTGGCAATGAACGAATTTTAAAAGTTTATTGCTACGAATTTTTTTTTCAAATTCAAACATTGCATGAAGAAAAATGATCATAAAATTTGACTATTTATACCTTCCCCCATCAATTGATAGTTTGCCTCAAAACAAATAATTGATGATATCGATATACATAACTTCTCTTGCATGTTATGTTTTATAATATATATATATAGTTGTAGGAAAATTGCCCGAAAAAAAAATTGGCCGAAGGAAAATTGCCCGTAGGAAAATTGCCGAAGGAAAATTTCCCGAATGGAAAATTGCCCAAATGGAAAATTGCCCGAAAGGAAAATTGCCCGAATCCTCATATTTGGGACGAATTCAGCGCCTTCAAGATTTGACGAGAAAAATAAGAAATGGACCATTGATGGTACATTCAAGAACCCCGATTTTTTAAACCAAATTGTAACTGTTCACATATATATTGAAACATCCATCGCTGTACCCAGATTATTTATTTTTTACCACACAAGTCAGCAACTACATATAGACTATTATTTCAAAAAATTAAAGAAATTGTGTTTGAGCCAACTAATTTCTATTTCTATTGATTATGAAATGGCTTTCATAATAGTTACAAGATGTATTCCGGAAACTTCACTTCATGTTTGCTTTTTTCATTTATCACCGAGTTTATAAAAAAAATATTGAACTTGGGTACAATAATCGGTACATTCTGAAGGAGTCTTCAAATTAAAAGTTTTTTTTTCGCTTGCATTGTACCTCTAGACATTGTGTTAAAGTTTTTGAAGAACTCACAGAAAATGAATTTATTCCAATATAATTTATTTCGTATTTTGAGTCCAATTATATTGGAATTCTTAGAGGATAATCAATAGTAGGAGAAGGCATCCACCAAGATACCCAATTCATATGTTGAATGTTATGAAAGAGTATTATCTGGAAGGACCCACAACAAACGTCGGGTGTAGTAGGATACCACAATGCACTCATCAACCATTGGATGTAATCATCCAAATATCTGGAAACTGATAGCAACTCTACAAAAAGAAGAGACAATGTCTAGGTTTAAAAGTGTTCAAATTCGTGTAGAGGTTGATGTTTCTTGAAAAATAAAAAAGTATGCTCAAATTAATTATCGTATATTAAACATTTGTTAACAATTATTACAGTATGAAGTGCACAAAAAATATTTTTGAAGTTCTATGGCCTATAATTTAAACTGTTTTAAACATAGTATATTATATTTTACGATTATAGAATATTGTACTTTTGAAGGGGGGAGGGGGGGTTGGGTGGTCAAAACCAAAATCCATTTTTCTACGATCATTTAGTTTCTTATGACACAACTTTCGCGGGGGGATAAATTTTGATATTAAATATTTTTTCTATAATACCCCCTAATGAACAGTCACTTAAAAAGTCCTGATAAATATATATTTACCTAAGCTATTAAAATAGTGCTCATTATTTATTAAAATTAGGAGGAAACCTGATGGATTGGAGTGCTTTGAATAGGCATCAAGACTCCCTGACAACATGATGGATCCCTTCAAAATTTGCAAATCAATTTGTTTTTAAATTAACTGAGTAGTAGACCATGCATGCACTGTAAATTATAAGTTTGATTGTTTAAGCTGATGCAACTATAATAATAATGCATGAATAATGACTTAGGTATTTGAAGCTTTGGAATTAGACTTTTAGCAAATTGATATCATTTTCTAGAGGAAAAGGAGATAGTATTATACTAAATACTATCATTTTTTCCCATTAAGAACAATACAAGCTGTTAAAACAAGTGGAGTCTATCAATCAATAAGACCCCCCAGACAACAACCCTCTCTGATGATAAACCCAAAGTAATAGAATTACTCAAATAAAACACACGACCAATATGGGAAGACGTGTTATCTTATTGAATGATGAAATGTATTTTTTTTAATAACCATCCACTCCTTCCCGCGTGATGCTCATATTCAAAAAGAAGGTAAGCTTACCTCCTAGCACCACAGACTAAACATTCCTAATAAGGGGATGAAGTACGAATGCGCATGAACCCAAGGGGAGGGAGAATAATGACTTAAATGCAAAATGGCTGCCCCCTCTTTCCGGGAAATCTTCATACCTAAGAACAGACTCTCCTGGCGCCATAATGCAAGTAGCTAAGATGAAATGCAACAAGTATGAGCTCGTACTGATTAATGATGCTAACATAAATTATATATACTATACAAAAATGATATATTGACCCAACAGAAGCCATAAGATTTGTCATATGTTTATGTGACCGATATTAGGAACATAGATTTCAAACACAGAAGCAATTTTGTCATTAAGAAAACATATTTAACTTTATCATTGGACTTTAAGGGAAACAATGATAAGTAACAGGGGGTAAATGGTGGAGCGCTAGTTCGGAGGTTGATTGTCTGGGGGATTGTAGTCCAGTTACAACAGTTAATGATGTGATGTATTTTTACTTATTTTATAAATATTTTACAAACTTAATCATAGTAAGCACAAACGAAATGGACTACATATATGTGTACTGACTTCCCAGACATGCCACTGCTGGAGAAAGGAAGTCTCTATTCTATAAAATCTAAATTTATCAACATCTCTGAGCATTTCCTAGTTAACTCTAGGAAAGACCGGGAGCCTTGCTTTGACTTTATATTGTGGCGATTACAGAAGACTCAACCGTGTTACAGTTTCTGATTCATATCCATTACCTCATATCAGGATTTTACTGACAATCTGGTAGGATGTCGACTGTTTTCGAAGGTGGATTTAGTTAAAACATATCACCAAATTCCTATGTCCGAAGCCGATAATGAAAAAACTGCAGTCATAACACCTTTCGGATTGTTCGAATTCACTCGAATGCCATTCGGATTAAAAAATGCGGTAACACTTTTCAGCGTTTCATGGACAGATATCAATAAATAATAATTCAATTAAAAAACTAGGCAACATGGCAAGTTCCAATTTGGATTCGCTGCCAGACATCTGGAAATTGAGGATGAGGAAGTGGTTCCATCATCCCAGGGAAATGAGGTCAGCCTCAAGTCTCCTCAGAACTATTCAACATTACAAAATCCCTGGCCCTTCATAGACGATTACTTTTCATTGGTGTCATCAGCCAAAGCCAACAACAAGCTTTACAATTTGCTAGAGCTAGTTATCGATAATACAAGGATCACAAGAAAAAACTTTGCAATCGCTTGCCGACGATTCAAAGGGGCCCACTCAACCAATAAAGTAACTGAGGTGATACAGGAGGTTCTCAAAGACTGACGAAATCTTCAATAGAAATGTGAAGGAATCGCCACTGACAACGCTTTTAATTTCACCAAAGCATTTCAGATTCAAGGCTTGGATGAAGATCACTCTATATCTTTCTTTGCAACAGAGGTAATGTGAGTGTATCTTGGAGAGAAGGCCAAAACGAAGATAAGTTAGAAAGAGTCAGTGTTCAAAATATCCTGACTGATGGTCTGAATGAAGTGAACAAAACTTTCCCATGCATCTCAGCTAAGAATGGGACATAAAGGATTTTATTTATAATATAGTTATTTTTTATAGACAACTTATTGTTCTCTTTCTTTTAGGTACGACGCTCATTCTTTGAATTTTGTTGCGGTCACAGATGTCAAGAAGCTCACCAACAGTAACAGCGAATTTTATTCCAAGGACCACAGCGATGCCCATCACAACATTTTGGGCGGTTGCAAGCACTTTGGACGAGATATAACCACTCTTCATAGTTATCTGATGAAGTAAAAACAAATCTGGTGATAAGGCGGCATTGATCACACCAATTCAAATTCGCTGGAACATCTTGTTAGACTCCATAAAAGAGTTCTTCATTTAAGGAACAAGACCAGTTTTCTATGGCCAGTCTTTTCACTTAAATATCGACCCAGTCCTTGAAGCCACAGGAGTAATTGTTTCTGGAGGAATGGGTATATATATTCAGTCCTCTGGCCCAGGTATTGGACATTATTCAGTGTGATAACATTTTTTTGGGTCATCTTATTCTGTCATATCGTCTCTCATCTTTCACTTGTCAAGAATTAACTAAAAAATTAACCAAATGCAAGCCATTGGCATATGCATTGCTTGGAAGCAAGTCGCTTTGATTCGTATTATGAGTCCTGAGAGATGCTGGTGACGACAAGTTATCTGCCGCAATAATACATCTCTTCAAATCAAAGCAGAGAAAAAGGCCCGAGTTACTTCAATCAATGATGGGAGATTAGAATCTACGGAAGTAAATTCTTATTTTAGCATTTCGTTTTTTTGTTCTAAAGAAGCAATAGAAGATACCCCGGAGGACAAAGTTCATCTATTTTCGTCGGACAAGTCTCGGTTTTTAGAAACAATCCTCCCTTACAAAAGGACAGTTAAAGTCTTCATGAAATATAACATTATCAATCCCACTTCACAACCGACCGAACGACTATTTATCAAAGGAATACATATATATATACATATATATATCATAGATCCGTCTTCGTCAGGACATTATAATCCCGTATAAGTACTCAAATAATTCAATTATAAAAATTGACAACCTAATTAAACATCTTCTGTATATAAGTTATTACATAATCAAGTTAAGCATATTTAAAAGAGAAAACTTTTTTAACAAGTATCCAAGAGGGATTTTTCTTCTTTTTTCTTAAAAATGTCAAAAAAAACTAATTCCTAGTTCGTTTTTTTCTTCTTCTCTCGGTCCCAACAGAAATAATTCCCTATATATTTATAGTATACACTTTATATGTACAGTCTCACATATATATATATATATATATATAGACTACACCTAATGCATTTAAATTCTTAATAACATCAAAGAAGAAATGTTTTTTTTGCTCTCAAAGAAAATATACTACATAATACCATAATGTACAAAAGAAAAAAAGTAGAGCTGAAACTTTTTTAATTTGTAAGGGGAATCTCATTAATATTTTAACTATGATGATTAGTTAATATTATTATTATTAGTCTACAAGAAAGAAGTAGCATCTGTTGTACCACCATATTGAGATCCCTATACAGATGTGAGGAGTAAGAATGCACGTTCAAATGCTTACATTCATTAGCTAAATGTTTTTTTTTGTTTTTTCACGGAAATAAAGTTCATTTTGTTTTGTAAGTTAAATGTGTTTTATAAGTTAATTTTAATGTGCCCAAAGATAATAGATAATACAAGATGCACAGAACGCAATGTTTAGATTCCTCTGATTAGAAAGAAAAACTGAAACGTCACAGATGACGTCACAGTAGCTATTTGTTATTAAATAAAATCAAAGGTACATTAAAAAACAGTGATTAATTTCAAAAGGAACTAAAAAAAATCTTGGCGGAGGCGGAGCTGCAGAGGACGGCAACGTTGCTCCGGAGCTCCTAGATGCGTGCGGGCTACCAGCCAAAGGCCTCAGAGTCCCGTGCGGTGTTCAAGACTTCCACTTCCTCCCTGATGCTGAAGCTGTGCGTCCCGGGTGGCTCGTGGCAGGAGGGAACCTCCGGACGTTATTCGTTTGAGAGCCTTTTACGTTCTTAGCTTAGTTGTCCTAGAGGTATTAGATACATTGGCAAATCGTAGCTGTGATGACGTCACATTTTTTTATTGGAAATATCCTTCTTTGTTTACATGAGTTCTGCCCCCCCCCCCCCTGAATGTGCCCAATAAAAATAAAAGAAAACATGATCACACATCTACATAAAGAAAAAAGGAATCTTTACAAGTCAAGACAGTTATTTTAATTGTTAGACGATATAAGAGGACTTCAAATGACACCATCGAGGGAGCCATGTAATAAAAGATGTTCTTATATACTATTAACAAATCTTTTTTCGTTTTACTCCCTTCTATTTTATATAATTTAGATTATGATGTTTTAATGATGTGATGAGTCTGGCTTCAGATGGTTAATTTTAAACTAAGATGTTTATTTATTATTTTATTATCACAACCCCTCTCGCTTTTTATCTATTATTGAATATATTATGTTATGTATGATTTTTAAATAAATTACCCATAATAAAAAAATTATGTTTTACAATACATACATTAATAAACTTTTTTTCACAAATAATTACCTGTAGCATGAAGACTGAACTTTTCTATAATGAACATTGAACAAAAAAAAAGTCATGCACAAAGCACTTTGAAAAATTCACCCGTAACGTAAATGAGGGCTAAATTCGATAACGATAAGGAAACATTTACAAAGTGTCTCTAATGAATTAACCGGATTGAATAATCCGAAACCAGTTAAACACGATGTGCTGGCTGGTGGAAGCTTAAAAGGGACAAACCTCACGTTAGATTTTAGAATATTCTACCACTTTGCTTGACCTTCTACAGTGTTCTGAATTCTTCTATTACCTCTAGGGCAGTGGACACTGGACACGCTCTACTATCTTATACATTCTGTTTCTAGGAGAATAGCTTAGTAAAGAACAGCATGTCGTTTAAGAAAAGTTCCTCTACCACAGAGAAGAACATGGAAACCTGGAAAAGAATTTGGTCCAGTTCCAAGCACCATCAAGAAGAGGCAATGCAGCAATCTACAAAGAACCTCTGAGTGACCGGAGCCGCATGCCCCTGAAAAGCCACGTGATGGGACGTTTCAAATCCCTTGAATCCATCGCCAAAGAACGGAAAGAGAGGGTCGGTCTGATTGCTGTGGAGCTGAAAGCATTATGGAGGACGACATTGAACTTCCCGCCTGTATCAGATCAAGCCATCCGTGCAAAACTAGAAAAGCTCCTGCAAGAGTATGAACATTGCAGGAAAAAGCAAAACTTTGAATCATTGAATGAATTGTTCCATGTGACTAAAGTGAAAGGCCAATGGCTTTGCAAAGAGGATTATAACCTTTACGAACTGCAAATGCAGAGCAAAGGCCAGGTCGGTTATTCTACTGGCAAACGTGCCAGTGCCCAGAGCATCCACCCATCCAAGCGAAGGAATACATTAGAAGTGGATGTGTCCAATTCAGCAACTTAGTCCAGCTCAGTAGCATTAGATTCTTCTGAAAAGGTACGGACTCATGTAACACTAGTGAAGACAGTTCTATGGAAGATGAGGCTGCACCATCAACAAGCACAAGGAAGTATAACCCCACTGGTGTTGCAAGGCTACTTGTTACAAGCTCAAAGCTATCGACCCACAAAGCAGCAAAGGTATGCCGTCAGCTTTCAGGTGAGGGCATCGAGATCCGGACCCCAAGTCAGCCAGGAATCCACAAAGCTCTCTACAGGAGAGCTGCTGAAGTGAAGCAGCACTTGGTTAGCACACTTCATCAGGAGAAGTGGAGCGTGCACTTCGATGGTAAAAAATCAATGGCATTGCAGTGGTCCTAAAAAATGAAGCAAAGGAAATCAATTGACTGTGCTTCAATTGAAGGACGGTACAGCTGCAACCATTGCAAAAGGGCTCCAGGATGTCTTGCAGGAGTTCAACTTGTGGGGCTGATGATAATTGCCGACACGACAAGCGTCAACACCGGGAAGAAGTCTGGTGTTGTCATTCGGCTGCAGCAGATGTTTGAAAAGAATGGGAGCCCCAGACCCAAGTTTATCAGTTGTCAGCACCATGTGCTCGATCGCATCCTCCGTATTGTCATGGACGATAAGCTCCATGACTCAACCAAATCCCCAGATATTGAGTACTTCTTTGTGAAGGACTTGGTGCGCAAGTATGACCAATTGAAGGCAGCTTTCAGCAATGGAAAAGCTGAGATCAAGGAAACAGGCGGTTGGAGAGACGACATGAAATTTCTGTATCACCTTACTCGTGTCTTCCGACACTTCAATGAGAAAGATGAGGTCCCTTTTTTAACTTTCAACAGAATTATAACATCAGCAATGCACGCTGGAACTCTCGTGCCATTCTAGCCCTCCTTGCATTCATTGTGATGCCTGAAACTCGAACCAGGCTGCGTAAAATCTGTTCATTTATTTCTTACCCATGGGCCGGCCATTGGTTTAGCAACCAATTGTTTCGCAATGAGGATTTCGAAGAACTATCATCTGCTCTGGATGGATACCCAAAATGTCTCAAATGCTTAGAAACCCCATGGAAAAGAGATGAATCGCCCATCAATATTGCCCGAAGCAACCAATGCTGCGAGCGTGCGATCAAAGTTATGCTGGACTTGGACAAGTCCTGCCGCAACAAGGACAACCTCCCCTGAGATTGGGCCTTTCCAATGACATTAATGTGACCAATTGACATTGACCAATTGTTTTCTGTCCCTTTATACTGCTATACAATAGTATACATGTCATTCTTTAAAGTTTTTGGTTAAACTGGAATATGTTTCATTTGACTTCAAGAACTGGTCAAAAACCTCTTAATTAAATTATTTAAAATAATTTAATGCGTGAGGTTTTTTCATGAAATAAACTTAAAAATTTGATTTGATTAATCTTATATAAAAATTCATCATATGATTACACACGAATATGAGGTTATAAAAAGTTATCACCCTAATGTACACCTTTTTAGGTGGACCTGAAATTCTTGATCAATATTATCTTTTGCGGTTTGTCTGTTAAAAGGTGTTATTTTCACCCCATTTTAATGAGTACGTCAAGTTGTGTAAGCTGGTGTTATGTCTGATGTTTTATAATTTTATGACAATAGTCGATGAAAGATCAGTGGCAGCATGATCGACTCTCAAGGGCAGAGATTCGATACTTCCCGAGAGAGGATCAAGCACATTAAAAAAATATCCTTTACTTCATGGACGGATGCAGTTCCATGAAACAATACTGGCAAAAAATTACAAAAAATTAATGAAGAAAAATAAAAAGTTTTTTCGTCTATTTTCTCCTGGCAATGAACGAATTTTAAAAGTTTATTGCTACGAATTTTTTTTTCAAATTCAAACATTGCATGAAGAAAAATGATTCATAAAATTTGACTAGTTATACCTTCCCCCATCAATTGATAGTTTTGCCTCAAAACTAAATAATTGATGATATCGATATACATAACTTCTCTTGCATGTTATGTTTTATAATATATATATAGTTGTAGGAAAATTGCCCGAAAAAAAATTGGCCGAAGGAAAATTGCCCGTAGGAAAATTGCCCGAAGGAAAATTTCCCGAATGGAAAATTGCCCAAATGGAAAATTGCCCGAAAGGAAAATTGCCCGAATCCTCATATTTGGGACGAATTCAGGCCTTCAAGATTTGACGAAAAATAAGAAATGGACCATTGATGGTACATTCAAGATAACCCCCGATTTTTTAACCAAATTGTAACTGTTCACATATATATTGAAACATCCATCGCTGTACCCAGATTATTTATTTTTCTACCAAACAAGTCAGAAACTACTTATACACTATTATTTCAAAAAACTAAAGAAATTGGTGTTGAGCAACTATTTCATATTTCTATTGATTATGAAATGGCTTTCATAATAGTTACAAGATGTATTTCCGGAAACTTCACTTCATGGTTGCTTTTTTCATTTATCACCGAGTTTATAAAAAAATATTGAACTTGGGTACAAAAATCGGTACCATTCTGAAGGAGTCTTCAAATTAAAATGTTTTTTTTCGCTTGCATTTGTACCTCTAGACATTGTTGTTAAAGTTTTTGAAGAACTCACAGAAAATGAATTTATTCCAATATAATTTATTTCGTATTTTGAGTCCAATTATATTGGAATTCTTAGAGGAATAATCAATAGTAGGAGAAGGCATCCACCAAGATACCCAATTCATATGTTGAATGTCTATGAAAGAGTATTATCTGGAGGACCCACAACAAACGTCTGTGTAGTAGGATACCACAATGCACTCAATAAAACCATTGGATGTAATCATCCAAATATCTGGAAACTGATAGCAACTCTACAAAATGAAGAGACAATGTCTAGGTTTAAAATTGTTCAAATTCGTAGAGGTGATGTTTTCTTGAAAAATAAAAGTATGCTCAAATAAATTATCGTATATTAAACATTGTTAACAATTATTACAGTACTGTGTGGAACAATTTTGAGTCCCTGAGGTCGGCCAGGACACTAGCTGCGGCAAGGGACGTAGCCAGGACCATTGGCCGCAGTACCCCAATTAGGGGGATTTATTATTTATTTTAGTATTTTTAATTTTATACGTGTTTTTAATGTTTATATACCTATATGTGTATGTGTTTATACACAGGAATGATTTGTTTTATATTTTTTTATATTTTATATTATTATAGCTAAAACGGACCAGGAAATAGCTGATTATTTAAATCAAATAAAGGATTACACACACTGATGACAAAAAAGATTATTGAATAAGTCTCTGGCCCATAATTTAAAACGGTTTTAGACATATGTATATTATATTTTATGATTACAGAATATTGTACTTTTTGAAGAGTTGAGAAAATAAATCATTTTATTGTTTTTGGCGGTACCAAAAATTTGGGTTATGAGGGGCTAACATGAATTATTTTAGCATACGAGGTAGAAATTAACACGTTTTGAGGTCCAGCAGTACCCCAAAAACACTAACATTTTGGTATAAATTGGAGTTCTAAGGGAATAATATAAGGCTTTGGGCATTTTGGGATTTAAAAATAATAATAAAATTCGGGCAATTTTCCTTTCGGGCAATTTTCTGTTCAGGCAATTTTCCTTCGGGCAATTTTCCTTCAGGCAATTTTCCTTCGGGCAATTTTCCGCCTACGATTATATATATATATATATATATAAGGTTGTAGGAAAATTGCCCGAAAGAAAATTGCCCGAAGGAAAATTGCCCGTAGGAAAATTGCCCGAATGGAAAATTGCCCAAACAGAAAATTGCCCGAAAGGAAAATTGCCCGAATATATATAATTTGTTTTAAAACCCAAAGAATTATTATTCCCAAAGTAGCTAGTTAGGCAATAGAATAGTTACCTGAGGTGATTAAATTTGGAAAACTACATTTTTAATGTGAGAAATTAAGTAGTTTTATATTATAACCAATGATTTTATTTTCTCAACTCTTCAAAAAGTACAATATTCTATAATCGTAAAATATAATATACATATGTTTAAAACAGTTTTAAATTATAGGCCATAGACTTCAAATAATATTTTTTGTCATCAATACTGTAATAATTGTTAACAATGTTTAATATACGAGAATTTATTTGAGCATACTTTTTATTTTTCCGGAAAACATCACCTCTACGAATTTGAACAATTTTGGACCTAGACATTGTCTCTTCTTTTTGTAGAGTCGCTATCAGTTTCCAGATATTTGGATGATTACATCCAATGGTTTTATTGAGTGCATTGTGGTATCCTTCTACACAGTTGTTTGTTCTAGGTTCTCCAGATAATACTCTTGCATAGACATTCCACAAATGAGTTGGGTATCTTGGTGGATGCCTTCTCCTATTATTAATTCTTCCTCTTAGAATTCCAATATAATTGGACTCAAAATACGAAATAAATGTGAGTTCTTCAAAAATTTCAACAACATTGTCAAGAGGTACAAATGCAAGCAAAGAAAACATTTTAATTTGAAGACTAAAATCTCCTTCAGAATGGTACCGATTTTTGTACCCAAGTTCAATATTTTTTTGTATAAACTCTGTGAAAAATGAAAAAAGCAACCATGAAGTGAAGTTTCCGGAAATACATCTTGTAAACTATTAATGAAAGCCATTTCATAATCAATAGAAATAGAAATTGGTTGCTCAACAACAATTTCTTTAATTTTTTGAAATAATAGTCTATAAGTAGTTGCTGACTTGTTTGGTAGAAAAATAAATAATCTGGGTACAGCGATGGATGTTTCAATGTAAATGTGAACAGTTACAATTTGGTAAAAAAATCAGGGGTTATCTTGAATGTACCATCAATGGCCCATTTCCTATTATTCGTCAAATCTTGAAGGCCTGAATTCGTCCCAAATATGAGGATTCGACTTTGATCGTCCTCTCCAGAGTCATATAAAAGAAAATTCTCTTCAGAATTTTCTAGAGTTTTGAATCGGGGTGGAATTGAGAATCCCATGCGAGATTGTGGAGATGTTGGGAATTTTTCATTGATGGTCTTCCATCCTCTAACACTTCTTGCAATATTAGATAATGTTGTCAATTGTGCAATTGTAGCTTCATCGCTGTTTAAAATAGCTGTCGAAATTGTTGATCGGGTTGTTTGTTGAGGGTTCTTTAGAGATGCTTCCTTAAGTTCTCTTCGAAAATTTATGGAGTCCACTTCTGCCTTCGTCAATTCATGGCAATGTTCATTCACATATTTAACAATTTCAACTTCAGTTGAAGATTTGGTGTGAATTTTTGCTCTACAGTTCTTTGCCTTCCTTTCGCAACACTCCCAATAAATAGTTCCACTATTTTCCCGATTTTTGTAATACCTATGTTGATATTCATCAACTAGGATCAATCGGTTTCTTTCACTTTTTATAAATTTCGCCATATCTTACTTCGATAGCAAACTGATATATACTGACTAAAATTCTCCTATAGAAACAAAATATTAAAAAAGACAAGTTAAACGCATTAATGCAGATTTGCGTATGCAATCATTAATAAAGAAAAATCCTTTGTTGAGATGCCACCGTAGATGAAAGCTAGTAATTTCACTATAATAGATTTACAGTTGAGTATTGGGACTCTTATACAAAAATATACAACGTATTTTCCGGAGTATAAGTAGCAGTTTTTTTGCGTAGTTTGGCCAGGGGTACGACTTATACTTCAGTGCAACTTATATGTGAAGTTTTTCTGCCTCTCTATCAAATAAATTTCCCCAAAAATGTTACAAAATGATTGAATGCACTATAAAACGTTCCTTAGACAATTTCCATATATGTATATTTTCAAGTTCGACTTATACTCCGGTGTGACTCATATATGCCTTTTCCTCCTTCTTTCTTCATTTTTTGGCCTGTCCGACTTATACGGAGCAACTGATAATCTGGACCATACGGTACTTAAATATTATCAGTTATTGTGACCAAATTCTGGACATAAATGAACAAAATAAGCCGTGTTTACAAATTGTAGTAACGTAAAGTTTAAACTTTAAATTGGCTATTATTTAGTTCATCAATGAAATTTCTCTTTTAAGAAGTAATATTTATTTGTGGTAAAAAATATATTTAATTGCTGACAAAATTAAATATATTTGATATTAATAACTTTCTATTCTTGTAACCAAATAAAATTAATTATGTCTGATTATATTTACTACGTATAAATTCTGATTTAAAATTCAAAGACAAAAGAAAAATGGATACAACAATGATTTTGTATAGAATAGGCGATATATTTTGTGTTTATTACGACCTAATATATATTTCTTTGTTAGCTTAGTTCTTTATAAAGTAAGAACTATTTTGATGCAAGAAATATATTCCTTAGTTAGTATTTAAATCCTGCTGCGTATGAAATTCATAGACGAAACAAAAAATGGATGCCACAGACAAAGATGCACTCCCCTGCGTATTGAATAAGCGATCTATTCTGTCTTTATAACGGCCAGAGACTTATTGTATGTTTTTTTAAATTATATATTCTTTGTTCTGTTATAAACTGTAACTAAATATAATCAATTTGACAAATTATCAGTTATTATATAAATTTAAGCCAAGCAGGTACTATCAATCAAAAGGCTCCTAACACAAATTTATACCCCTTTTTTAGTTGAGTTCGGACCTCAAAACGTGAGGCTTAAAAATACTGGGTCTAACCAAGAAAACACGGTGATTTTTTCTTGTAAAATTAGCTTTATCCAATAATGTAATATCTATCAAGAGCAAAAGAGCTATTATTCCCGAAATCGACCCAAAATTTTGAGTTATAAATTTGTGTTCTAAGGGGCTAACATAACTTATTCAAGCAACGGTTTTAATAACTCATTTTTAGCTTAAATTAAGACATGGATACAATTACATTTTGAGACCCGGCGGAACCAAAAATTTGGGGTTTGAGGGGCTAACATGAATTGTTTTAGCAAACGAGGTAGAAATTATCACGTTTTGAGGTCCAGCAGCACCCCAAAAACCCTAACATTTTGGGTATAAACTGGAGTTTTTAGGGGACTAATATAAGGCTTTGGACATTTTGGGATTTAAGAAATACTAAAACAATCCTGACAATTTTCCTTTCGGGCAATTTTCCGTTGAGGCAATTTTCCATTCGGGCAATTTTCCTTCGGGCAATTTTCCTTCGGGCAATTTTCCGCCTACCGTATATAATATATATATATATATATATATTATTAAAAATAATAAATATAATATATATATATATATATAATTATAAATAAATATATATGTATAGGTATATATATATCCTTCTTATTCATATAATTTAGTAGAAAATAAAAACAAAACCTAACATTGTTTTTTATTACCATGAACGTCTCTTTAAATATATTTGGTATATGTAACAACTTGTGTCAATAAAAACTGGAAAAAGTCTTTAAAAAGTCCTTTGTGCTCTTTTTCTGTACTTTCGTTCATCTTTCTCTGTTTAATTAGTACTAATCAATATATATAAATATAATATATATATATATATATATATATACAGAGTGGCTAGGCAAAAATGTCCGGTTGATAAGTTTGTTTCTTGTGCACAGAGCGTACGTAAAAATTCAAAACAAGTAAATCAGCTACGCTTTTGAAACAACTAGCTACAGTTTATAACTATAAAAAATATCTCTCAGACCAGAAATGAGTGTTCAGCAAGCGAAAAGACAACGGATTCACGATTTGCTTGACGCGCAAATAAATCAAGTCGATATTGCCCGGATCGTTGGCGTTGATATCTGTACTGTCCGTCGTATCCAGCAAGCCAAAAATGATGGTAAAGGCTTCAACAGAGCTCCTGGATCTGGTGGCCATAACAAAAAGCGGACAGACGACTTTCTCAATGAAGTTAAGGCCAAAGTTGAATCGGACCCCACCATCAGCCTAAACCGTCTCTCAAAGAGTTCAACGTGTCCAGGCGCACAATCCAGCTGGCTGCCAAGGAAGATTTGGGCTTGCAATCATTCGTTCGGACCCACAGACAGCTATTGACAGCAGCAGCGATGGACAAGAGGCTCGATAGGTGCAAGATCATCCTAAATTGGTTGAAAAAGAAGCCATGTCTCATCAAAATATTTTTAGACGAAAAGATCTTCACGGTGGACCAAGTTTACAATTGCAGAAATGATCGATGGCTTGCTAAGCAACGTGAGGATGTCCAAGGATTCTTCAGGACCAAGAATCCCCAGCAAGTGATGGTCCTTGGGTATTCAGGTCCGACGGAAAGAAGATGCCTCCATTCTTCTTTCGGCCGGACGAGAAGATCGACACAGAGGCCTACTACAAAGTCCTGAGGTATACTGTTCTGCCATGGTTAAAAAAACTACCCCACCGGAAACTATGTGTGGCAGCAGGATGGTGCACCATCTCATATGGCGGCTAAGAACCAAAAGTTCTGCAAAGACAATATGGCCCATTTCTGGCCGAAGAACTTCTGGCCACCGTCATCCCCGGATCTAAATCTGCTGGATTTTTTCTGGTGGGGCGCAATTGAGAGCAAGACCAACCGGACCCCTCACCTCAATCTTGACTCTCTGAAGGTCACCATCATCAAGGAGTGGGACAACTACCCTGAGAAGCACATTATAAATGCCTGCAAACGCTTCCGGCCCCGCCTCGAAGCCGTCGTGAAGGCCAATGGAGGCCATATTGAATAATTTAGATCCTTTTATATACTACTTAAAGCCAAATAAATTTCAGTTCCATAGAAGCAACCAATTAAAGTTAATTAAGTTCACAAAATCAAAATATCAAACCGGACATTTTTGCCTGGCCACTCTGTATATATATATATATCAGATGGGAAATCAATGGACCACGAACATAAGATAATGAGAGCAAGGGGCCAAATGCCGCACACAGAGCGATACAGGTCGCCATAAATGATGCCGCCAGGAACATTGATGGATATAAAAGACGGTTGAGAGAGCAGGCCTTCCCTCCCTCAACGAGGTGGCTGCCAAGGCGGTGGCCATGGAGACCTGGAAATGCTTTTACTCCAACGAAGGTGGCGGCGGTGCCAGGAACCCAGTTGGTGACTTCGTCTCCCCCATCCCAAGGAGGCCCATGAGGTCCACCACTCCAGTAGCGTATCCACTCAGAAGAGAGACGGCTACCTTTGCATGCCACGCAATATCGGTGTGGAACATGTATAAGGCTTTGAGGTCGGCCACGACCCTTCACACTGTAAGAACTGCAGCTAGGGCCATTGGAAACAGCGTGCCCACATAATCCATGCCATATTTTATCTTACTTGTTCTTAGTTTTTCTTTTAAACATATTTTTTTACTCTTTTTATTTATTTATATATTTTTAGACTAGTTGCAAATGTAACTAATATGCCCAATGGCAAAGTATACTCGATTACACACACATCAACCACTTTAAAAAACCATACTCACTATTCCTCTACGCCAATGCCTCTTCATAAAACAGAGTTTTAAAGTTTGTACTACATCTATGTACAATGTACATACATATATGTATAACAATAATCACTCAACAGTTTATCACAAATCATTACTTTTTTATGATCCGTGCGTGTGTATTATATATATATATATATATATATATAGCTTTCTCCCATTTTGTTCTAACATTATATAAATGGGCCTGAGAGCACAGCAATCGTTGCAAAGCCGTCTTTCCTAGTATTCTTCTCATCTCATATTATTTATCTGGGGTTTTATGAATCAATAAAATGTTACTCATTGAGTATGCAAACAATGAAAATAATATAATAATGTAGATAATGTAAAATGCATTAGTATATGATATGGAATAATGGATTATTTTTAGTTGAGAAAGCGTGAGGGGGAACGAGAGAGAGAGGGATCGAAAGAGTGCAAAAGGGGAAAATGAATACAATCATCTCGACAAATTGAAGGGTTCTTTATTGATAAGTGTCTCCTCTGAGCATATCTTATTTCTCAATAAAATGCATAGCCCAATATATGCAAATAGTATGTAAGTTAAGGTTTGCTAAAAGAAGTCCTTAAGGTTGATTGATCAAAAGTAAAAGAACGTCTTCATGGGCAGAAGGTATTGGATTGTGTCCGCAGGATTATACATTGTTTTAATGTTTGATGGTAGAATCCTAGGGGTCGAGTCTTGGATTCAAGGCTGAATCGAATATACCATCTTCTACTATACCTTAGTACACGCAAACCTCTTTAATAATTCTGCTTACCAGAGCTGCGACTACCGAATATAAATCGGTATTTAGAAATGGAAGCGTTGTTACCTGGTTGAAGAAGTCTAACTTTGCAAAATAAATAAACAACTCTGGAGCTGAAAGCGCATTTAAGAGGACGATAATATTACGTATTTTTAGGCATTTATGATATATGCAAATTTATCAGCAAAGTTCCAGATGTGTGCAGACCTCGTACGTAAAGAGATGAGGGAATAATAGCTGAAATGATTTGGCGGAATACCATTTTGTTTTTATACTTAAAAAATTAGTCACTTTATTAAAACCCTTAACGTATTCATTTGCTGGACAAAAAGTGTTTGTAGAAGCAAATGCAAGGAAAATACTATACCTGTAAAATAAAGGCAATCACTACAATGGCTACATCCCGTGTTTATCAGATCTACTGACGATCTTTATTATTGTTTAACAAAGCTGGGTAGCAAACAGATTCTTTGGTTCCAAAGTCGGACATCAGAGCAGTTTTTGATATGGGCGTTCCTTACAACCTAGTTTCAAATCTTACATATGTTTTAGATCAAGCCACTCATATATTCATTGGAGGTATTTCCGCATGATTCTACCAGTTGCTTTGGTCTGGCCATTCGCTGTCTTGTTTTCAATTTACTTAAATTTGCCCGATGTAATACAGCAGCATGTCTGATTTTATTCAGTCGATCTGGTCTGATTGGAAATTGCCTTATAATTGACTTTGTCAGAAGTACTATAGCTGCCTTCTATCAATCGCTCTTGGTTTGCTGCTAATTGTCTTGGATTATATCTACTTGATTTCATTGGAGATACTTAAGCATCATTACTGACATTTACTAATTGCCCTGGTCTGGCAGTTAATTGTCCTGGATTCAATTCAATGTATTTAATCAGATGTATTTTAGCAACCATTTCATGCCTTCCATCTATTGCTTTTGATTTCCTACTAATTGCACTGGTGTCCATATCCCAAGATGTTTTGCGATATTTGTAGAAGGATTATGAATATTACTATTTCTGAATTTGTTGGATATAGCGTCTTCATCATACGCGTGATTAACATATATATTTATTAATTATTTATGTGTCTATTTCATGGAATATAATTACATCCGCTGGATATAAATATGCATTATAGCAATAAATTGGTCTATCGAACATAGGATCTTATCAATGAGGTAGACCAAAAATGACCGCCCCCTCTATAGATTCGAACCTGAACCCACATCATTGAGAGCTGAACATGCCTTAACGCACATGGCTATCGCACTCCCTAATTATTTGCAAATTAAAGTCCTCAGACCTATCATGAATGGGACAACAACTCCTTATTCCGCTCTGTCGATTAAAACATATAATATCACTGCATCTACGTGAACGTGGGCTGTTAAGGAGTTAACTGAATGGATTGAATTAAAACAGGGAAAATCAATATCCAAGTCAGCAACTGATGAAAGAAGAAAAGGACAAAATTATTATTATCCCTTGTGCAGTTAAAATCTAAATACGACATTTTAACGATTAGAAAAAGAATAAATAACAAGAACATTACCAAGTGACGTCATTTCAGAGGACTATTTTTATTAAACATATTATAGGATGACATCACTGGAATTGTATTGCTTGATTTCCGCTCATCTATTCTTAGGACTAGTTAGTTATTTTATCGCCAGATGACCAAAGAGCTCTTTAAGAGAACTGAATTTTTATTTTAGTTAGGTCGGTTGTGCATTTCCTCCAATGACTTTCAAACCCCAGGCTCATACAATTGACCAATAAAGGACCAACGTGTTTGTTCAAATATATATATATTTTTTTCCTTAACTGTAGTATTATTTTAGGTTTTTTCTTCCTATTTTCAATAATTGTAAAATCAATTTTGTTTATGTTTGTATTTTAAAGCACTTTTTTACCGGGAAAAACATGTATTTTGTGTCTTACAGTAATTGTGAATTATAATAATGTTCATTTATTTTTTTGTTTAGGGTACGGATTTTAATGTACTTATTTATTAGTATTAGTATTAATTTCTACACTACTATGTATCTATAGTATAGAACAAGAACTCTGTTCTTTCGTTCATCTGTTTGTCCGCTTCCTCAATCCCCCAAAATATTCATTAAATCTTTACGAAATTTTCAGTTAATAATTAATAAGTTCTTTAAATGACAACATAAACGAAAAATTGATTTCATAATAATAATTTATTATTATTATTTAAATCACATATATTTCATTTATCCTTATTTAAAACATATCAGAGAGAAAACTAAAAACGAACATAGTACATAAAATAAAAAGGCGAATATGTACCAAATAAGATAAAGTTTTCAAAACAACCATACATAAAACAAATAAAAAAACAGACATACAAAAAGTATTAAACGGACTTTAAATCTTTAAAAAAATAGCATCAAAAACATTCTAAAAATTAAATTCATCCAAAACAACGTTGACAATGGAATTAGATATTTTATTTTGTAGAATAAGCATAAGCTATCAGGGTTTCAAATTTGGCAATGACTTTAGAGGTGGTCCTGAAGACTTTTGACTGGGGATGAAAACCGTAGAGCTTCTCATCCCGCGTTGATTTCATAATTATTGGTGATAGAAAGAAATACCTAAAATGAGTGTTTTAGTCTGTGGTGATCACTCCCGAAAATTGTTTTCCATATACTTTGGGGGGGGGGGATATTTAAAGGTTTTTGGGTTGCTAAGACATATACATTTTGAGTGTGTAGCTGTTCATAGAACAAATATATTCAATTGAAAATCGATATTTTTTTGTTGGTTCGGTCCTCTGTATCTCTTTATATTTAGTTATATATTACATCAAATTCTCTATGGATCCGTTTGAGATGTAGAGGAATTATTTTATCATATTTCCGGAGTACCCAGGGTATCGACAGGTAGCATCCGCTAGCTGTTGTTTTTTGGTTAAGATGTTTATTTATTAGCTAAAATCTATACAATGTCAAAAAATAAGAATACAATAGAAAGGTGGGATAAAAAATCACAATCTTAAGACAGTTACGTTAAAACAAAACATAAATGAACATTATAGTTCAAAATATCTGTCTAAAGATAAAATCATAATATAAAATGACTTATTAAAAATCATTTCTTATTCAATATAAAAGTTGATGTCGTCTTATTGTCGATTTGATGAGTTTGAGGTATTCGAAATAATTTGAAAGAATAAACTTTATCCGGTCCATGTCCATGACGTCGCCGATGAATTTGGAATTTTTATTGAGAGGGCTGAATAACGAGCCCCTGCCCCAATCATAATTGCTCTAAGGCCTTCGATTCGCATATATGAGCATCCGCTAGTTTGTATAATAAATAAATATTTAATCATCCCAAAAATTTATATTTTTCTCATCATATTAAAGAGCAGAATTTTTATTCTTCTGATTTCAAGTATGCCCAATTTTTCTTCGCAAGTAGAAAGATGAAGAAAATTATATGGTTGTTTACTACCTCTGGAAGATTTATATGATCAGGGCTATAGAAAACAGACCTTCCATCCACTCGCTCATGTTCACTCTTCTCCTTTTCCTGTAGTAGTGAAAGCAGCCATTACTCCTAATTCACTAGGATTAAAAATAAGAAAAAAGGCAGTAACAGCGCATGGAGAAGAGGGGGTACTACTCTTCACATCAATTTACCTAATAGACCTGCAACATTTTAGTCTTATATATACACATATATACTTATAGCATGAGCAGAAGGAGGAACCCCTCTTGATTACAAACATAGTGATAAAGAAGAAGACGAAAAAGCTCAAAGCCATAAATTCAAAAAAAAACTCTTTCCCGAAAAATAAATTTAAATTCCTTGCAAGGCGGTAATTTATGAACATTACTTGAAGGGATCCTCCCTATATGTATGAAGCAACAGGCTCTGATTATGGACTCTTTATTTCCTTTTTGGAGGGAATGTTTATATGATGATAAAAATATTTACACTAAAACATTTGCATTCGTAAATATTTTAAAATATAGTGCCCCTAATGCAGTTTTATAAGAAATACAATGATTTCTGGTTCTGCTCAGGCATCTTGAAGGAGTTGTTTATCTCTTTAAACATTAAAGGGGTTACTAAAAATATTGTTCCCGGTATCCTTCTCTTTGGTGGAGTTATAATCCTATAAGTTAACCAAAACGCGTGCTTTGGAAATATCGCTTTTGAGCTGTAGGAACTCTATCTCACATGGACCAGCAAGTGAGGAATATATATGAGCCATCTTGATATCAAACAATGCACTTTATTTGCTTTTATATTAAAAATTACAAACTCAAATAGAGCCATATGGAATTAAATTATATATATATATATATATATATACAGGGCCGGCCCGTAGCATAGGCAGTAAGGCAATGCTAAGGGCGCCGTCCATCCAGGGGCGCCAATTTAACTGTTTAGCAAAGCTTATAGGTAGTAGTATAAAATAATGATATTTTCTAAGATCCCGAACAGATTCCATTAGGGTTGATAATTATCCAAAGTTTACTCCAATAAATTGTTTTTAGGATTATAGAATTTAACCCATTAATGCCGAGAATTATCTGTGTAGAAATTAAACCCTAATTTTTTATATGCCCACACTTTAAATCTGGTAGTAGCTGATGCTGCAAAAAGCTCGCCAGATGCCCTTGGCTACTTTGGGGATTTAACAAAGTTATTTAAGCTCTTCTCAGCCTCCACCCATAGGTGGGATGTCCTCCTAAAATATGTTAAAATAACTCTAAAGTCATGGGCCGATACCAGATGGAAAAGCAGAATAAAAAGTTGTTGAAGCAGTAAGGTTTCAAGCTGGTCAAGTCAGGGAGGCTCTTCTGGAAGTGAGGGAAACAACTGCAGACCCTGTGGTGAGAGTTGAAGCCCAGTCTTTGGCTGAGAGATTGGATCCTATCGCTTTTGTATTTGTACAGTTATATGGTACGACATTCTCAGCAAGATCCAGTATGTCAGTAAACTAATGCAGTCACCCTCCATGCAGTTTGATGTAGCTGTCGACTTGCTGAAGAAAACCAGAGATTCCCTCACAAGTTACAGAAACACTGGATTTTCTGATGCACAGACAACTGCAAAGGAGATGTGCGAAGAGATGAACGTGGAGGCTAAACTCAAACAAAAACGTTTGAGAACCACAAAAAAGCACTTTAGCTATGATTCTCCAGATGAACACATCCATGATGCACTACGAAAAATGGAAACCACATTTTTTAATATGGTCATGGATACGGCCATCTCCTCACTAGATGAAAGATTTCAGAATCTTGGAGAAGTGAATAGAATCTTTGGTGTGCTCCTCGATTTCCCCAACTTAGGAGAAGAGGACCTGCTACTGAAGTGTCAAACTCTAAATACCGCTTTGACCCATGACAGCCAGCCAGATATTGATGGCACAGAACTTGCAAAGGAAATGCAGAATTTCCCACCATTGCCATCAAAGAAAATGACAAATATGGAACTTTTGACCTTCCTGCATGAGAAGAAGCTGGTCGAAATTATCCTAACATGTGGGTTGCCTTGAGAATCTCTGCCACTCTTCCTGTTACAGTGGCTGCTGCTGAAAGAAGCTTCTCTAAGCTCAAACTGATAAAAACGTATCTTAGATCTACCATGATGCAAGAACGTCTCAGTGGACTTGGCATTATAAGCATAAACCATGTGGTCTCAAATCAGTTACCATATGATGATATTATAGATGACTGCAAGAAAGACCAGGAGAGTAAATCTGTAGGAGGTTATGTGAGATTGAGGAGGTGGTTTTGTTGTTTTAAAATAGTTTAAGCTAAAGCATACCAAAAATAACCACGAAAAATAAGATCACCTTTTATATATTTATTGTATATTTTTATTTAAATCTTTGTAAAAAACAGTGCACACTGGTTTCTTTATTGTGCAGTGTCTTATTTATATTGTATTAATACGTTAATTTATTTCAATTGTTTACAGTTTATATTTTAGGAGTATTTAAATCTAATACTTTAAATGAGCTATTTTTGTTATATTTAATACATTTAGTTTATTTGTTGTATTTGTTTCCTTAATTCTTTTCTTAGTTTTTTAAATGTGCTATTTCTTTATTTAAATAAAACAATATCTAGAACAACGATATTCAGTTTCTTGTGAGTATATGTACACTAGCAGTGGAATTTACTGCGATGCATGGGGGGGGGGCACATAAAATCTTGCCTAGGGCACCAAAGTGGTTAGAGCCGGCCTGTATATATATATCTATATATATATAATAT
>CP045890.1:33962267-33976726 GCA_013387185.1 Caligus rogercresseyi
TTAAAACATAAAATTACTTCACATTTAATAATGTGGGCATTTTTTGTCCTCTTCAAGCGACTACAAGTTTTATAAGATTTTTTTAGCGTTTAAAAAGTTATAATATTTTTATATTTTGATTTTTGGACTTTGTTTTTGCTTATGTTTAGAGTATTAAATAAATCACTTACTTGATATATGAATATTTATATACATTTAAAACATTAACTACTTTACATTTTTAGGGGAGAAATATAAACCTGGATTTAGGATTGCCAACGTGGAGATGGGCTGGGGATAATGAAAACCCTAAGAAAATTTTTATAAAGGATTTTTAAGCAAATATAATAACTTGAATAATATTATCGTTCGGGCAAATATGTTAACTAAATTTTCATTTATGTTTCTTTGATCTGAAAAGCTTAACTCGGTTTCTGTTTATTTTTTAGCGTATTTTATTTTAACAAACTATGGGTTTTTGCAGACACCTGAATAAAGTTTTAATCGAACGAAAACTCTTTTCTTACTTGCAAGATCACAAATATAGCAATTAAGTGTAACGTATTAAAAGTATCCCATAGAGTAGTTTATTATAGACTGTCTCTTTGTGTGAGTCTGTATGTAAATTGTATGTACTCGACGTATAAATCTTTTCTTTTCTTTCTCAAGCTCTTCAAGACTCTTGAGGGATTTAAAAATCTTCTCTTTTTTTAAATGGCAGGAATGAGTGTTTTGTTTGGATTTTTATTACTCTCTTATTTTTATTCTGATTCTCAATAAATGTATGTATATAAACCTTTTGGGTTTGCCTTTCTTTTCAATTAGTTAGAAGGGTAGAGCATGGTTTGGTTGTTTGAATGACGATATGTATGTTTGTATGAATGGATGGCAGGGGAGGGTAAGACTCCAGGAGTCTCTGAATTTTCAATTATTATGACTACTTTTCAAGCGTAGTTTAAAAACGTTGAATGAATTGAGAAAAAAGAAAATAATGTTACTTCACTTCTCTCTGAATTAGAGGTAAACTGATAATTGATTTTAAAAGTCGATTTTTTTGCATATTTTTTTAGACAGAAGGATAGTTGATAGGTTCTCCTTTAAATATGTACAGTACAAATAACTTTATATGTTATATAAAGCAGCTACATATCATTGTTGATGCAGAATGAGCGTTAAGTTATACTACGCCTTTTCTGTTCTTGAGATAAAATGCAATGATTCCGAAAAGGATATTAATTGCGTCTATTTGATTAAATTAATGTATATAAAACTAATAATCTGTATTGAAAGCCTTGAAAACGGAATCAAAGAGTTTTGTGCATATCTTCAAAAAATATAGTCATGTGACTACTGGCAACTGTATGTGCCATCATTTGGCGATACTGATAGTTTGGAAAATGTTATTTAGTGTACCTTTATGTGTATATTGATGACAAATATTACAGGATGCCATTATATGTTTACCTCTATTTACTTGCTTAAGATATAGACCACGAAGTCAACTAAATTCAAAAAATACCTTTAAAAGCAATATATTATTTTTATTAATGATATTCAGGAACATCGAATTTAATTTATACAATATTTGTAAACGAAGGGCACCTTCGCCTTATTTGATCTGTACTAAAATATATTTTATTAAAGGGGAATATATTATATACAAATATTTAACATAGTATCTTTAAATAAAGAGAAGAAACGTCTGTCGCCCCATCTGGTGACGTATTTATATAATAAAAAAGAGAGGGACAGATAGGAGCAAAGAGAAAGAGATAATCTGCTACATATTTCTTCTTATTGTCATTATGGTCTATTAGTTACATATAATTGCATCCTTGTTGATATAAATATGCATTAAAGCGTGTAAATTAGTCTATTGGACTTAGGATATCTTCTATGATGCTGACCAAAATTGACCTTAGCCTCTCGGGAGTCGAATTTGCGCCCTCAAAGTGAACTTCCATTAAGGTAACTCATGTTATCCAATACAATTTTGCTACATTGGAGATAAATTATTTTTTCTCGCTGTCTAAACATGTCTATAATAATATTCCGCTTTGGCATTGTGAAGATGAACTCACAATCATCAGTGAATCCCTTATTTTTGTCACTATTTAATGCCCTGCACGAATAATTTTGTCAATATATAATTTTGTTTTTCTTATTGAATCAAACACTTGATCTAAAGTCGCACTTTAGATCACCTTTCCTCTCCATCCGCTACACACATACTCTGTAGAACGCATGCGTGGAACGTCAACAAACAATATGGATACAGCGTTTCTTAAAAACTCATTTGTGTGACCATTTCTCTGAAAAAGCGTTTACCATTAGTTATGTCTTATGTATTTGGTCATCATTTTTTAAATTATTATTTATAATATTATTTTAGTTTTATCAATATATTTGATGTTTTTAGACCAACCAATCCTAGATGATAGGTTATTTGTAACATATAGTATAATTATTCACTCGCAGAAAGTTGTATTATTGGATGTCCCTTGTATTGATGATATTTTGTAAAGAAACTAACGATTTTTTTGCCAATTATTAATTAATATATAACTTCAAAGGATTGTGTTTTTGTTTTATGGTAGGAAACAAGAATACATAAATACAGATACAGTTTAATATATTTTATTTATATTTTTTAATAAATTATTATTCGCGTTTTATAACGATTTTATATTACATTAGTTTATGTATATTTTAAATGCAATTTTTTAAAACTAATTAATCCTTTTTTAATCAAGGATTGCTCACAAATAAATGAATGATGTGAAATAGTTCTTCCAAGTAACAAGATTGATTTTTGTACTAAAGTATAAGAAGGTGCAAGGAAAATAAATGACTCTAGTTTGTAAATGCATTCAAAAGTGCATCTCCCTGATTCTGGGCTCTTTATCTTGAATCACATAATGGCAGAAGTCTTGATGATAATAGGTTGCACGTCCTACAACGATTGAAAGAGCCGAAAAGATTTAATAAGTGTAGAATACTACAGTTGCATGATTGTATATGTGAATGCTGTGAAGGTAGATAAATTGCATTGAATGCTTCTGATTGCATTTAATTTATTGCTTTTCGGCATCAATAAGTACATAAAGGAAACTTATTTCCTCCAATTACTTGCTGCTGTATGCAAGTAATCATTATTAAATACACATATAAATTGGTATATTCCTGTTCATATTAGGGCAATATCCTTCTGGAAGCAAGGCAAGCGGCAACAAGGCTTGCAAGGATCTCAAGACATCTCTAATTTTGAATAAATTAAGTTTTCTTTTCTAATTAATTTGTCTTTTTATTTGTCTGATATATTTATATTTATTTAAATGAATTTTATCACTTTCCGTAGCCCTAAAGCTAGTGTCATATTGACACAAATATATCATCACACACACACCATAAAGAATTTCATTAAACTATGAAACAACACCTAAATTTGAAAATATCATATCCTTCCGGCTGCGATGGCGTTATGACATTATTCCCGGAGCTTCTTAAGTGAGGTGAAATACTTATCTTCAACAGCATTAAGCATTTAAAAGTGATCAACAAACACAATGATTTATTTTTACCTCTAGTGACGTCATCTTGTCGGATTATGTAAAAAAGACCTTGGAGGACGCACCAAGGTTTTTTTTTTCTTCCTATATGGTTCGATAGAATTGCATTCGACGGGATATAAATAAGCATTATAGCATTAAAAGTAGTCTATCGAATCAAGGATCTTATCAATGAGGTAGACCAAAAATGGCTCTCCCCTCTCTGGATTCGAACCTGCGCCCCCAACATTGAATGTTGAACAGGATCATAAGAAATATCCGAGCAATTATCAATTAAATCGGAATTTTGGTCGTGCATAAACGAACAAACACACTGTGAATGTTGTATAATGTATTAATACTAGGTAGGTGGCATTCAAAGGCCTCGTAAATTACATTGATTTCATTAGATAAGATAAAATTGTATTTCAGGATTACTTGCTTATCATTCACTTGATGTTCACATCTCAACTGTCTCATGTGAAGTGATAGCTTATCATAAAACGCTTTTTATTCCTATTTTTCACCAATAACTTTCTAGAAAAACGTCCCCGATTTGTATCATAAAATATTAATTATACAAATGTGCTGTGATAAAAACGATAGGATCTAACATTAGAAGAACAGGCCCTTTCTTTTGCTATAGACATCACGACGCTTTGATCAAAATCCGTTATGCCATTGGTAGCTTAGACAACTTTTGTAGAATTTCAAAATAAAATAAAAATATTTTTACCATATTTTACATGCAAATTAAAACTTTACATTTTATTCATTGTTAATTTTATTATTCTTAATTAATATATTATCTTCAAACTCATATTAGAGGCAAACTTAAATTCAATATAAAGCCCTATTAGTTTAAAAGTTAAACTAATAGCCTTAAACAATAATGAGATTAAACTTTATATAAGCTTATAAGCATTATTGGCAAGACAATAAAATGCTAAAGCTCAAAAAACATTAGATTATTTCAAATAATCACAACTCCAATTCTAATAAATAGTTTTATTTCGGATTGTGGATTTTCAAGAGGACTTAAAAAGTGTCATTTATTTTACTAAAAAACAGTTTAGCTCTGAAAAGTTACAACCATAGTATTTGAAATTATATAAAAATTATATCAATAAAAAGGGTTTTAAAGATTATGAACAAGTAAAAATGATTCTATTAATCTAAGTTAAAATCTCTAAAGTCAAGGAGGGAAAATGTTTTCAAATATTAATTAATAGTTTGTCACCATAAAATTCTTCCGTGTTTTTTTTTTTCAATATGTAGTCTTGTTATAGTTGTATTCTCATATGTTATAGGAGCAAAATAAATAAAGTTATATTTAGTAAATAAGGTTCAAAGCTAGAAATGGAAAAAAATATGATAGAGTCTTGACAAACAACTATTAACATCCAAATATTACATCATTTTACATATAAGAATTTATTAGTATATTAACTCTTCGTTATATTATTGATAACATATTGATTAAGATGACCCAAGAGAATCTGTCAAACAATTTTACTTTTTTGTGCGTCTTTGATTGCTTCTTCACCTAAAGGATATTTTTTTATAATGGTTAAAATAATTTTATTCTGTTAATGCAAAAAAGAATACAGTGTAAAAAAAATACACTAAAAACATACAGATAACATAAGAAATAAAATCAATTTTTTTTTGTTTTGTTTATGTATACGGGACAGACGTCTTTTCTGTGCTCCTGTGTGTTAACTTTGCTGAAGTGATTATTGGAAGTGTTTTAAGCTTTTTATTTACACAAAAAGTGTTTTAAGTGCTTCATTCTCACCCTTGCTTGGTCTTCGGAATCGTTCCGGCCGGAATTCTCCGTTCCTGGATCAGTTTTCGTCTTATAAACTCTCTTCTGATTTATCCCCATTTTAAAGTGATCTTTTAGTCGCATTTTAAAAAAGGATTGAAAGAGAAAATACGACATCCAAAGGATTTAAAACATGACCAGGAAATACGGTTCTACATCATTAATTAAAAAATCATCGTAGATGGGAAATCAATTACAGACCCAAGTGCGATCCTAAAACACTTCCATCAGCGATTCCAAAAACTTGTTGGCGGAGAAAGGAACCACTTTCCTCGGCCCAGGAAGGGAAAACAGATGATTTTTACGGAAGATTCTGTTTCTCATTATATAAAAAAACATTTTCAAAACGGAAAAGCTTCAGGACCCGATGGTGTCAGGGGTTTAGTATATACAAAATGCATGGACGAAGTTGTTCCATACCTGGTGGAATTGGGGAAATCGATGGAAATTTACGGCAAACTTCCGAAATCAATTACAAAAGAAAGAATCACCTTAATCCCTAAAAAGGGGGTTGCTACGGACATTAATAATTGGCGCCCAATCACTATATTAAACGAAAGCTACAGAATTCTGGCTGGAGTTTTAGCCAAAAAAGTTGAGCCTATATTAAACTCCAAAATAGGAATTGAACAAAAAGGATTCCTCAAAGGAAGAAAAATTTATGATGTGTCACGAAACATTGAAACAGCTATAGAGGTGCTCAATAGGAAAAAAAGTTATGGAGCCATCATTGCAATCGACTTCAAAAAAGCATTTGATACTATCAGCCATCAACATATTTTTAAAACTATGAAAAAATATATTCGAAAGGAGTTTTTGAATCCCATTAGAGCTCTTCTATATAATGGCTCGTCAACTATCTCTATGGGAATGAAAGAGAGTGACCCTATTGCTTTAAAGGAGAGTTGTCGTCAGGGATGCCCCATGTCACCTCTTTTGTTTGTTGGGAGTATCGTGGATCTTAGTAATGCAATAAATAAAAAGTTTAAGGGCTTTGGAGTCGATTTTGGCTCTAGTAAACACATTTTAGATATGTACGCCGATGACGTTACATTAATGCTGGAGGCCAAGTCAGAAAAACAATTATGCAAGCGGATTGAGGTCATCTTAAATTTCTTTAGGAAATATCAAAATAGGTCTGGGCTGGAAATCAACCATAAAAAAACTTTAATTCTTCCTATGGGGATATGGAATCCTCATTGCAGGGAAACAATTGCCGGTTGCTCTGTACGGGAAACAATAGAAGTTTTAGGAATTATGTGGACTTCTCGAGGAGCGTCGGAGGTCAACTGGACAAAGTTGCAAAAGCAACTCTATATCAGCCTCCAAGGAGGCAAGAAATTTAGTCTACAAAAAAGGATTGACCTTTACAACGATCACATTGTTCCTACTGTCCTATATAAAGCTGCTTCTATCTCTTGGCTTGCAGAAAAAGCGATCTCGGAAGAAAATGCCTGGCTGAATGTGCTATTTCATAAAAGCTATTTGCCTTCTTTGAAGAGACCCAGGTCACATATCGGGGGTGGTCTGTCTTTACTCGCCAGAATATTACCACTAATTTATCAAAAGCTTATAGTAGACTTAACGGTTCACCCAGATCAGGAATGGCGAGCTGTCTTCACTTCAAGTCCAGGATATTTTTTACTGATGTTTGGGACAGAGTTTACAAACGGAAAATTGAGGGAAGAGTCTGCATTTTTGTCGACAATACAAAGGATCCTCTGGACTGGCACCCCTCTCTTTTTATCCTCTTCAACGGTAGACATAGTTCGACAAAATTTTAAAAAGCCTTTTTATTTTACCAATCTCGCTGGACCAGGGGAACTGGAATGGAAAGCATTGTCTAATGAAATTATTTCTATTCACGACCTCAAACGTGAGCCCGTGTTTAACTGTGGTAGATTTTTATATCCATTAAAAAGAGCTGCTTCGAATCATCTTCCTCCCATACCATGGCATTTGAAGATGTCCTTTGCTACAAATACATTAAAGGAAGCAAATGAAATTTGTGATACTTATTTAAAAGAGCTGAAACTTCCTGTCTCTTGGAGAAAGAGAATTTTTTCTTCCATCGCCAAGATTAAGGACGAGAAAAGATTCACCGCTCAACTCCAGATTTCGGCGAGATGCTTGTTTTTTAACACACCTTGTAAAGACTGTGGACAAGTGTTTAATACAGTTGTGCATGCTTTTGCCAATTGTCCGATGCTCCACTTCGTAAGGGAGTTTGTAAGATTAAACGTGAAAGGAGTTAATGGTAAAATAATCACGGCAATACTTTTGTTCGGACTGTCCATTAATCTACAAAGGGCACCATCAAAAACCCGAACTCTGGACATAACTTTGTCCAGCATTCGGAGTTATCTGGCTAAAAAGATGACTGATAATGAATTGATCAAAAACGAAGACATCAAGGCAATTACATTTCTACGGCAGCACGATACAACGCTTTCGCAATTAGGATTCCTGGTACCGACAACATTCCTTGAAAGTATGCAGGAGATCTGGTGCGTTTTTACCCCTCCAGTTCCAATGGGCATCTACAATTTCTTCAGCGAATTTTACGGGCTTACAAAAAATTTAACAAGACACTAATTTGAACTATCTTTTTATATATAAAAATCATGTATTGTTAACTGAATTTTTTTTCTATACCTACTTGTTTTTGACAATATTTGTGGAAATTAATGTTTTTTTTTTAGATATGTTCTGTTTTATAATAGTTGGTGTGACTTTAGATTAGAGATCTAATTTTTAAACTAAAATGTTTATTTATATATTGTTATATGTAATATCTCTAACTCAATAAAGTCTTTAAAAAAATCAAATCTGGACAGTTACGTTATAAAACATCAATGAACATTATAGTTCAAAATTACCGTCCAAATAAAAAACCATATATATAAAACAACAATTGATAAACTAATTTGTAATCAATAAAAAACGGCGATGCATTCTTAAAATCCTTCTCATGTCGTTCCAATAGAATTTTAAAAGGATATTGATTCACTCGTTCATATAACTATCTTGGTAGTTATTCAGGCATTGGAAACTTAATATAATTTCTTCATATGTTTAAAAGCCCAATTATGCGCAAACTATGAAAGGAGGCCAACTCATGAAAAGGTTCCTCCATCTACTACTACCATTTCCCGCTCTTTTGTCTTTGTTTCTTTTAAGGAAATACTTTTTGTCTTATATCTAGATATGTAACCACTAAATATATATGTATATATATGTACTTCGTTTCTGAACATCCAGAAATTACCATAATATAATATGTATTTACAAAATACCGTACAAATGTAGTTGGGTGTTCTATTTTGGTGCGCCTATACATACCTATCTATTTATACTTATAGATACATGGAAATTCTATTCCTCCAAGACACATATAGTATCATATGGTATGAATAAGAAATAAAGCCTTGCTCCCAATTCAATACTCCCATGGATATGAAACCATTCTGGAACTCTCTTTTGTAATTATGTTTTGATGGAGAATGGGAGAGATCTTAAATACAAAGACTGAAAAAATAGTTCGCTTTCTAATATGTTATGTTAGCCCATATGGTGCATCAACTGACGGTTCTTGGGGATATCTTAATTAAAAATATGTTGAGCTACCTACGGGAATTACATGGGGATTTCTTTTCGTTTAAGGCTAGTACACAGTAATAGTTATGCTTTTATTGCATAATTTCATTCACAACCATAAAAGTAATAAAAATTTGGAGTACATAAAGATAATATTAAATAATACGATCTATTTGGATGTAAATTATTCTATCAGCTGGACAACTTTGTGAGATAATATTTAAGCTAAATGTAGTTGAATTTATGGTGTTTAAAAAAAAGCCTTTTTTCTTTTCCACAAATAGATTTTAATGAAATTATGAACAATATTTATATATTATCAATATGAAATCAGAGACTTCTCAATAATCTGCTTTCACCATCTATATTTCAACTACATCACTATGGAGTTTTGCACTATAGCTTGAATATATATATATATATTTATATTGTCTTTTCATTTTTTTCATTTTCTTATGAGATGTTTTTTTAGTGTGTTGCCAATAATATTAAGTTCATTTGTTAAAATTTATTAGACAGACTTATGTCATAGGTGTGGCATAGGCCAGGGCTATTCAATTGGCGGCCCGGGGGCCAGATGATGCCTGGACGCGGCCCAGATGCGGCCCGGACGCGGCCCAGATGTGGCCCGGACACGGCCAGATGCGACCGACGTGATGCGTCACTTTTAAAACTAAAATATCGTCACTAGTCTTCAAAACTTAATATGCGTCAAGCCTCCAACATCGCTTGTTTCGCTAGCTGTTGGCAGAAATGAATGCAGAGCACTACGACCTCCTTTTACACAACGATGTCCGGTGGCTGTCCAAAGGCAATGCACTGCTGCGCTTCTGTGACCTCCGAGAGGAGATAACCGTTTTTCTGCGCAACAGCAAGCACCGAAAAGCGCATATCCACCTGAATCGCGTGAGTGATGATGCCTTCGTGTCTGATGTCTGCTTTCTAAAAGACATATTCAAACATCTGAATGACCTGAATTTAACATTACAAGGCCGAGATAAAACGGTCATTGATCTTACAGAACAGATTCCCCGTCAAGTTGGATCTTTTCACGACTGACCTAACAGGCAGAATGCTACACTTCCCGACACTCCGTGAACACATCGCATCCCCGGCACAAATCACAGATGTGATGAGGGATTTCATTGCGAAGCTAAAGGAAAACTTCGCTGGTCGGCTGGATGGACTTACTCTGCCCACAGAGATTATGGCCTTTGCCAGAGACCCATTCACCGCAGAAAAAGAAGGAGACTTATCTGCCAGAGCAAAGCAAGCAGTCCCTTCCATCGACGAGGGCAAATTCATTCTTGAACTTGTTGACATGCAGTCATCTGCTACCATGGCCGTGGCGCTTCGCAACGATGGGCCAGCAAAGCTCTGGAGTGATGTGAACACACACCAGTTCCCCAATGTTAAGAAAGTGGCAGTCTTTGTGCTCAGTATGTTACACTTGCGAATCGAGCTTTTCTCACGTGAATGCAATTAAGAACAGTTATCGGTGTTCCCTAACAGACAACAAAACTCACCAGTGCCTTAGGATTGCATTGACATCTTATGAGCCAACATCAGAGATCTTGTGCAAAACAAGAAATGCCACTTCTCTCACTAAAGTCACTGGCAGCAGTGGGCTAAAATAGCCCTGTTCTGTTTAGCAGCCAGCCTCATGAACAATAGAAATGTTGAGTTAAATGTTCTATTTTTTGTTTGTTTTAAATAAAGGAGATGGAGCAGAGAGTTGTTTGTGTGCATTTTTATAGGCCTATTCAATGTTGAAAGCTAAAAAGGTCATATAAAATAGGCCTAATAAAAATAATAATAATAGGCATAGTAACCATCGGCCTAATAATACTAATACTACTAATTTTAAATAAAAAACATAATAATAGACTTATTTGAAAAAAAGTGGCCGCGGAAAGTTTGCGGCCCAGCTCAAGTTCTTGGATTCCAAATGTGGCCCACTTGGAAAACTAATTGAATAGCCCTGGCATAGGCATTTACTCACAAGGAATCAACTGTCGTTATAACAATTTCCAAGCCCATACAGAATAAAGAGTGCAGAAAAACATATGATAGCACTGAATATCAGGGTATTTGTTAGCTTTTCATTGCTGGGAGAAAGACAGCGACAGACATAATCAAATAATGAATGAAGCTTCAATTATTTCATTTATTTTTCTCTATTGAAAAGAGTACAATGATGTCAAATCCCCCTCTCTACTTAATATAAAAAACCTGAAGTCTCACTCTCGCATAAGTTCTATCTGTCATTGTCTTTATCCCAACAATGGAGAACTACCAAGCACTTTGTTATTTTGTGCTACTTTTGGAATATTAAAAATAGCTTGCATTGAGATATTTAAGAATCCGAGAACTTGATGAAAGGAGTAAGAAATGTAGATTCCTGCGACTCCATCGGCATCCTTCGGATCCAAACAGTTTCAAACGGCTGCGCCATAAGCTATTCCACAATTACCTAAATCAATATATGAATCATATAGATGATGAGGAACCCTGCCGGCTGCCCCATAAGCTATTCCCCAGTTACCTGAGGGAATATATGAATTAATATATATATATACTATATATATATATGATGAGAACCCTGCCGAAATAAGGAGTCGAGACGGGTACTTAAAATATCCTTTGATTTATTAACTTTAAAAACGCACAATATAGGGATAAAAGGGGGGCTTCTTCAGAGACAACTACCTAATAAATATATTTTAAAACACCAGTATATACAATAAGATCAAATCAGATTTATGTGTGGTAAAAAGTTTAAAAAAATTCTTCTTCGAATAATAACAATAAGAATAAGAAAATAACCTCCTCTAAGTCTTTTGAAAAGGCATTCCTTTAATCGATAGTTCTAGTAGGAAAAACATCGCAATTATGGATTTTAAGTTCTTTGATTATTTACTTACCAAAAAGGACTTATTGTAATTATCGAATGAGTGAGAGAAAACTTGTGAAAAGTTTTTTCGTCGATAATTGCAATGGGTAAGCAACCAGTATATTTAAGTTATACTGCAGTACAAGTGAGATTCAAACAACTTTGAATGATGTATGCCTTCATTAAAGGACCTGGAAAAACTATATTTATCTTCATAGAGAAGATTATAAGATTTTTGCTATATGACTTGAACAATATTCTAAATTTTGCTACTTCTAATGGATCAATGTATTTTGGATTGATTCATTCTGACCCAACTCAGCATTTACATAAGCTAATTGGCTCCACTATTTAACCAAAGGGTTTGCTTGATGTATTATTGTACAAAAATGAACCAATGCTTTAGTAAATGATTTTAACCGTTTCCTTTTTCTATATTGAAATACATTTTTTCTTTTTTATATAAGAAAGTTATTTTATACAAACAACCCATAAAATTTTGACGATTTCCTGCATCATAAAATATAGAATTCTAACAAACAAAGCCTGGCATTATGTATCAGCCACTTTCCAACATAATTACTAATTATGTATCGAACTAATAAAGATAAAATATTGCATCATAATTCACAAATAAATTTGAAATATCTATTACAATAATTTCCCTCCCTTTTCAATTTAAATAAACTTCTTTGCTGCACAACTGAAATAATTTTCAAACCTGAATAGTGATCCCAGATTTAAAAAAGGTTTTCCTTTATTTTGATTCAGAACACTGAATTATTTAGTCCATAAAAAATTCGAGACGTTTAGTAAAAAGAAACACACTTCTTTTGCCAATATCAACATTTTTAATTTAATGTCGATAAATCTCATCTCATATACGATAAAAAAAGTGCTGAAAAAAAAGTATTAGTGTTAAAAATCAACAATAGAATTGTCACCAAGCTATATATATATGTATATATATATATTATATATATATATATATTATATATATATATATATATATATATAATATTATATATTATACCTAATATCGTCGCGTCGGGCGCAAACCTTCCAATTCCAAACTTATTTTTTCATGAAATGAAAAAAGAAACGGTTTTCAGGATCCAATGGAGTAGGAGTTTTAGTCACATGTCATTTTTCCATACTTTCATTGGTCAAATATTGTAAAATCAAAGACAGCATAAAGGTTGAACAATAGTACCGATTTATGAAAAAAAACAAAAAATGCATGATTTTGGACATAGGAGGTTTTCGCCCGACAGCGACGATATAAGAAGATACTAAGTAGGTTTATCACAAAGACAAATCCAATCCAAAATTAAAAAACCCTTCTTAGTATTGGTGAAGACGTCATTTTTTTGGTCCTGGAAATAATTCGTGATTGGTGGTTTTTTAAAGTGCAAGTTTGACCCTTATTTACGTAGGAATAAGTGTTTAAGTGCCGGTGACCCAGTTCTCGTCGTTTTTTGTGGAACTCCTCCTCTGGAGACGTCTTTCAGCGATCGAGGTCAGTCATTTGGATTATCAAGGTAGTTAAAAGTAAGGTAGAGCATTTAACAAATGAAAGTAAAAAAAGTACACCGCCACGCAACCTACCTCATGAGCATGACGTCACATATGGCAAAAGAGGGTATATGGTATAAGTAAAATATGTTCAAATATAATCGAATTTAGCCTTTTATAGATCATAGAAGAATAATTATCACAATTCTATTAGAAAAATAGAAAAATATTAAATTTTGTGAGTAATCAATTTTTTTGATGATTTAAAGTTGCTGAAATATCCAAAATATTTCATGAAAAGCAAATTCTTCAAATCTTATATGTTAAAGCACATATGACAACAAAATAAATTATAAACAAAATACTATTATAATAATATATATTAAAAAGACATATTAGAAAAAAAAGATATAATTATGAATGAATACAAAACAAAATGGTTATAATCATATATTATATAAATATTATAGAAATACATATTAAGAAAAAAAAATATAATTTATAAATTATACAAAACAAAATTACTGTTTATAATCATATATTATATAAATATTATTAGAAATACATACTTAGGCAAAAAAGTAAATAATTTATTGGAGCATTTAATTAATCCACTGTTGCATTTTTCGCTTCTGTCTTAAACTTTTTCTAGTCGCTTTTTGCTCTTGAAGGCGTATTTTCAAATTTTATTTGGAGAAATACACGAATTTGAGCAAATTTATTTAGAACTTCCAATGAACTGACGGCACCTTAGACATTGATTAGAAACTCTTTTCAAGGTTGTCGTTCCTATCAACCTTCCATTTACTATAAATACTGAAATGTCGAATCTCCTCTTTTGCATGCGATGGTCCAGCTTTTCTCTGTTGATGTTGGTTGGAAACGAGTGGTACAATACATGTGAGCATTGGGATCCAATGAAGGACAAACAGCAACTGCACATGTCTGTTTTTATTAATTGAAGCCATTTTTTGTAAGAAATACGATGCACTATGATAATTTGAGTAGAGATTGTTAATATAGTAAAAGTTATTTGTTTATGTTTTTTTGCCAGACGTGACGTCACACGAAAAATATTTCGGAACCTAAGTTTATACAG
>CP045890.1:33976826-33994517 GCA_013387185.1 Caligus rogercresseyi
TTTGACCAAGAAATGGTGATAAGGTGGCATTAATAAGCCTTAATAAATAAAAAACCTGTCCGACCAGAATCCCACCGCAACATACGAAAAAGTTTGCCAATATGTTTTGTTTCGAGGTTAACAAATCTCTACAACTCGTTTATTGCCCGATATACCCAAATTCTTGAGAACGTCGAAAGTACTAATTTATTTCGCCAGCCGGGAAAAAGGATTCTCCGAACCACGATCTGGCCGGGGGACCAATGCCTGTTTAACAAATGTGTCGCTAACAATCCTGGCGAACGTAATGTTACAGTGAAAATCCATGCAAGTGCATTGGGTCCTTCCTAACCAATTTGCCCTTTTCAAAGGGACAATCCACAGACACAGCCATAAGTAGGCTTGTGGATACTGTGAAAATAGTTTTCATCGGAACGAAGAAGCCCTGGTTGTCTTTTTGGATATAGAGGTGCTTTTGATAGAGTTGGATTTTGTCATATCATCGAGAGCATGCACAAAACATATGGGGTGGACGAGAAGACGATAACGTGTACGACAATTTACTGAAAAGTGAACTGTTTCTGCGGAAATAGGTGGGGAGCATGCAACAATAACTCCGATGAAAGGTTGTCCACAAGGAGGAATACTGTCAACTATGCGTGGAACTTAGCTTTTTCAAGAAGCTATGGAAGAGCTCGAAAGACCAATTCATAAGGTCGCCTACGCAGATGACCTGCATTGTTTGTCCGGGGCACTGATCGTCACACCCTTTTCTGTTTGATGCAAGATGCCCTGAACAAACTTACGAATTGGCTAATAAGAGAGAACCATCTTCAGTTTACATAAAACTAAGTTCATGCTTTTCTCCAAAAGAAGAAAAGACAATTAATATTGTCTATATCTGTCCGGGTCCAAGATTGAAGAGTTAAAACCTTTAATATCTTGGACTAATACTGGATGAGAACTGAAGTGGAGAAAGCATATAGAACACACCATCTCCAAGGCCAAGAGGAGTCTATTTGCACTGAGAGCCTTTGTCGGGTCAGACTGGGGTCTTAGTCCTCAGAAGTCCAAATGGATATACGAAGCCTACGTCAGATCCATTGTAAGTTACGGTGCTATTGTATTTGCACCAAGCTTCAAGAAGCAGATTTGTAAGGATGAGTTCAGCAAGTTGCAGAGACTTGGCCTCATGAGTATCACTGGGGCCATGAGGTCCACTCCCTAAAGTGCCAAGTTTGACCAATATACTCCAAAAGAAAACATAATTTCTCTGTGAAAAAAGGTCTGAATTTTTTAAATCTCAAAGTCATTGAGGCTGGCGCTGAATCGGCCGGCGCTGAATTGGCTGGTGCTGAATCGGACGGCGCTGAATCGGACGGCACTGAATCGGACGGCGCTGAATCGGACGACGCTGAATCGGACGGCGCTGAATCGGCCGTGCTGAATCGGCGGTGCTGAATCGGCGGCGCTGAATTGGCGTCGCTGAATTGTACCGTACCCTATATTAGGCAATCTATGATCTCTATGAAATGATTCAAAAAATGCCTTCTTTTTATGATATTTAAATACCCAGCTTTAAGGAATACAAAACGGAAAAAATTGCAAAGAAAACAAATACTCTGATATTCAGCGCTACCATACATATATTAGGCAATCTATGTTCCCTATGAAATGATCAAAAAATGACTTCTTTTTATGATATTTAAATACCCAGCCTTAAAATACAAAACGGAAAAAATGGCAAAGAATACCCAATGATAACTTCTTAAGAAACTGATTTAAAAAATGAAAAGTGCGATGACATCACTTAAATTATTCGTATGATTTCTCTTTTTACGATGTTTAAATACCCAGCCGTAAGGAATGCAAACGGAAAAAATGGCAATGAATACCCTATGACAACTTTTTAAGGAACTGATTTTATATATGAAAAATCACATGCGATGATTGCACTGAAATTATTCGTGTGATTCCTTCTTTTTGTGATGTTTAAATACCAACCGTAAGGAATACCACACGGAAAAAATGGCAAGGAAGATCCAATGACAATTGTTGAAAGAACTGATTTTAATATGAAAAGTCACATGCGATGACATCACTGAAATATTGTCATCTTCTTTTTACTTTGTTTAATACCCCCCTTAAGGAATACAAACGGAAAATTGGCAATGAAGAGCTATGACAACTTTAAGGAACTGTTTTGAATATGAAAGTCACATGCGATGATTTCACTGAAATATTCGTGTGATTCCTTCTTGTGTGATTTTTAAATACCCAACCGTAAGGAATACAAAACGAAAAATGGCAATGAAGACTCAATGACAACTGTTGAAGGACTGATTTTATATGAAAAGTCACATGCGATGACATCATTGAAATTTTTTGTGTTCCTTCTTTTTAGGATGTTTAAATTTCACCAATAAAGATACAAAACGGAAAAATGGCAATTAATACACAATGACGACTTTTTAAGGAACTGATTTTAATATGAAAACTCACATGCGATGACATCACTAAAATTATTCGTGTGATTTTTTTCCATTCCAGACTATTGTCCTGTTGAAAATCCTGGTCAGCGCCGGGTAATATTCGTTAGTATACTAATGAAAAAAGAATTCCGTTCGTTTCGTTCGTTTCTCTGTATCTCCCGAACGGTTCAATCCTGACGAAATTTTCAGTGAATAGTTTGAGAGCTCAGGAGTGTTTTAGTGGGGTTGTAATATCCCGGAAAGTTCGTTGTTGCCATGCTTATTTTATTTCACCAAACGTTTTTTTGCCGATTTTTTAAAATTGCGTACTTAGATTTTCCCCAAATTTTCTGTGGATGATTATGAGGTAGTAAGACGTGTTTTTATTCTATTGGGTGTTTTGCTGGAAAAATCGTTTTCTATATGATTACGTAAAAAAGTTTTTTATGTTCCTGTCTTTCCCCCCCATATTAGGTTTTTGTGGAAAATAACAACTTTTTTATATTGCAATATCGTGCTAATCAAATTTTAATAATGCCTACAGATGGAGAGTGATGTTATTCATTCTCAACTTTTCTTGATTAAGATACGATGTTGCAGTCTCTCTATGTTCTCTATGAAATAGCTTCAAAAATAATATATTTTTACGATGTTTAAATTCCCTGCCTTAAGGAACAAAAAATGGCAATGAAGACCCAATGACAACTTTTTAAGGAACTGATTTATTTATGAAAAATTACATGTGATGACATCACTAAAAATTATTCGTATGATCTTTTTTCTATACCAAAGATTATTGTCAATTAGGAAAATCCCGGGCAGCGCCGGGTTACATCCGCTAGTATATATATATATATATATATAATATATGTAAATATATATATATATATATATATATATATATATATAAGAGAATTGTAAAAATCCCACTGAAAGTTTGCTTTTATGTTTTTAAAACTTTCCTCCTGAGAATGAAGAATGTAATTGATACTTTCACAAGCCACTTAAAGCTTTTTGAAAGAATTATTTTTCCATACTACATAGTAAGATCTTACATTTATAAGATACTTAAAGTATTATTAGTTTGCTGAATTATTTATTTTTTGATGGATTTTTTATGAAAAAAAATATATATATGACTTTTAAATATGTCAAAGACATATATACTTTTCATAAGTTTATAGTTAATAGCCGGAGATTTCTACAATTTGAAGAGTCTGTAAAGCATGGATTTGGTATTTTTTTTATATTATAAAGTTTGTCACGAGTCAAATTCAACTTTTTATCACCATGTGAGACATAGACACAACAATAGGGGTCTTATATTGTACACTAATTGAAACCATTGTAATTTGTTTCTATTGGCATTTCAAATTTAGCGAATTTAACGATACATCCATTTGTAGGTATGTTCATTTCATGTTTTCATGGATAATATGTCATAAAACTTATATTATTTTTTGCGTCAAGGATACATTACATTATTCATCCCAATTGCCGGTGTGACGTCATTAAAGACAATCACCCAGCCAAAGATCACTTTATTTTTTAAAATATGGAAATACATTGTATTGCAATGTAGGGCTGGATTGAGTTAATAAAAACATATATTATTGAACACTCATATTTAATATAAAAATGAAGGCTCCAGCTTCAATACTGGCCTCAACGATATTAGGAAGAAACGGACCAGTAAAAAATGGGACCAAGGAAAAAAAGGAAATGATTACTCATGAAACAAATGGACCAAATACATAGGTAAGCAAGTATTGGAATGTTTAAATATTATTTCTCATATAAATTGAGTAAATAATGAAATAAAACAATTTTATTTTTGCAGTTTTTAGATACGAATTCTCTTCTTTTCTACCTTGGTACTTTCTTCCAAGGCCGTATTTACCTGGTCCATTTTTTCTGGACACCGGCCTCAACATGTCTCCCGGAAATTATGCAGACGCTGCATATTTATTGGGGGACATTGCGGCACACCTGTTCGCCAACTGCAAAATTTAGAACGTTCCATTAGTTCTATATGTGGGCATATATATAACTTTTTTTAAGCTTAAAGGAAATGGCAGCCAAATTTGTCTCCGTACCACTTTATTAAACGGTTTGTCTATTATTGGTGATCCTATTTAAAGCAAGGAACCACCGCACAGCTTCTTTTTCCCATATGACTTTATGCAAGCTCCTTTGTGCTCAATCGAGAACCTATCTGGCCCTTAAAATCTTCACCTCACTTCCATGTTTGTTTTTATGAAACTACAATACTCTTACTATGTCTTATAACTGCTTAGAGCCACTTGGAAAGTGTTCATAACGGTCCAAAGTTTGTTTCCCAGTAACGTTCCGCGAAAAGCTCTACTGCCACCAGCAACATTTGCGAGGAAGAGCTGCAGACCACCGATCACCTCATCAACAGATGCCCTACACTATCCCAAGAATGATATGAAGCCATTCAATGCGAAGCCGAAAATAATTGAATTTTAAAGCTCATGAAATGTGTCAAAGGGAAAAAATAATGGCAAATAATTATTGTATACAGTAAATTTTTAGAATATTCCGCAGTTGCACAAATACCCCTTTTGCATGGTCGTGCTCATTTCCGGTTTTTATTTCTGTTATATGTATTATTATTTTTACTATATTCTTGGGTTTAAAAAAACATTAATCTTTTTCTTTTTGTTTCTATCCGTGTATTTTAACAAAAAAAATTGTCTTTTTATGTTTTTTGTCTTTTTAAACTTTATAACTATAGGCAAACGAAAATAAAGTCTAACTAAACATAAACATTCCGCAAAGATGATTTTTGAACCTATTTCCTTCATGTGGCAAATGCTTACCTATATGAGCAATATTTAAATAAAAAATATTTTAAGCGCTATCCATATCGCCACAATTAGGGATCCACTTTTTCAGATGCGCCCAGTGTGCCATAAATTAAAAACTTATACATATCTCATTTATAACTTTGTTGACTTCCTTTATTTCCCTTAATCTTAATCTCCCATAGACTCAACTAAATGGCCAGAAGCATAGTAACCGACAGAAAGATAAGCAGAAAAAAAAGATTTGACTTACTTTTTCCCTTTGGTAAGTAGAAAACTTTGCTTTGCTTGCTTTTAAAAACAACTTTCATAATCGAAAACTTTTATTGTTATTCTCTAAAAGCCTCATCTCATGCTTGGGGTAGATGCTTGTCCATAACTTGAATTGTGGATCTCCTTGTGTAGTAAAAAGAAACTTTGCCTTTAGGTTGAAATGCCTGGCTAGAAATAGAGATAAGATTATTGAAATTGAAGGGCTAGTGGTTTGTATTTATAAAGCTTATAAAATATTCATAATGTAAAACTTTTTTGTTCGAATGTAAATTCAGAAAAAGGATATTCTGATCTGAACATCACACAACACAAATAAACTATTTAGATAGGTAAATAGATTACACAAATGTTTTTATTGTGATTTTAATCTCATTTTGTTTGTACATTTTGGGATACAGTTCATCCTATTCGGATAAAAGCTATCCAAGTTTCAACCTCTAAGGACGTCCCAAAATGAGGCATATTTACAAATATTTACATTTTATTTAATTAGTATTATTTAATAATTATATTAGTTGCTTAGTTTCTGTGTAATCCTTTGTGGAAATTATAAATGTTAACATGATTATATCATTGGATTATTGTATTAATCAGCGTCTCTTAGTGCTATTGCTTTCTTGTTTATATCATATCGTCACATATTACTATTATTATGCCCAATTTACACGTGTTTTATTCTTCCTTGTTTATTGTTATTGTTGTTTACAGTTCATTTAGGGACGTCTAGGAATATAGAATAAATACATTCCGCTTTTATTAAAGCCTGCCCCTGCCTTTAAAGGTAAGGTGATCATAAGGAACTTTTCACTAAGTATGGACTAAAGCTTTAAAGGAAAGTGGCGCATCAAGAGCTTTTGTTCTTATTTTTGATTATTTATTGGCGTCCTTTCGTTTATTTATCCGCTAGAGGCGTTGATATTGATACAGCTAAGTAAATAAATACGTAGGAATTTTGGGATATATCAACTGCCCTTGTGACGTATTAGTGACGTAGACTTAAATAATTGATTCAATAACATTGTCGTGTCTTTTATTTTTATTGCTCCGCGGAACTTTGCTCTCGATACTTTACATGAACCTCACCTCCTAGATTATATATAGAACATTGAAGTAAACTTTAAATGTTTTCTAATGCAGTTGCCTTATACATTGAAATATTAATTAAGGTTGTGAAAATAAGTTAAAAATAGTAGTAGTGAATGCAATTATTTAAATGGATGTGATGAATAAGATCGAAAAGAACCCGGTATATTTTTCATATTTTTTTAATCCCAAGCGACATCTGCTGGACAAAAAGAAAAAAGAGACTCAATGAAAATATTTCCAAGCTATCTGCCCCTATGCGCTACTTTACTTTAAAGCTTTAGTATAGACCAAACAATTTTCAAAATATATTCAAGATACTATTCTTTACCTAAGATTTACAAGTCAAACTACTTTAACAAAAAAATCAAACAACTTTAAAATATTTTCCAAGCATAACATACAATTGATTAAATTATGCCATGAAAAAGTAAATTTAATAGGGCTTTAGTCCTCTATGAATTATAATTGTATGTATATTATACGCTCATATATCTATATTTACAAGACTAAAAGTCTGCCTCCCCCCCCCCCCTCTTTCTTGTTGTTTTCGTTTCTTAATTAAATACTAGAATTAAAAGTTTCCTACAAGATTTATTAGTGGAAAAAGTTTTCCTAAGTGGCTGCAAAAGCGTTTTAAAGTTCTCGAATAGGCAAGAGCATAAATTATTACCAATAACAAATTATGAGCAACAAAAAATCATTTGTACGGCAGGATTCATTTTGTATATCAGTTAGGGCTACTCCACAGGAACTCTGCGTAGGGAGAAAAAAGTAACTTTAGACACCCAACTATTTTTTGAAGGTTTTTAAAAGAATTTATTTCATTTCCATTAATATGCATATACAAGGCACGTTTAAAATATTATTTGGTTCTAATGAATTGGATTTATTTGTACCAACTTAAAACTTGCGTCGTTTGCTGGGTTTGCTCTTTTGGTGCCACTTCAAGGAAGTTTAAAAAATGAGGATGTATAAAGTGTAAGGCATTGATTGACGCAAAAATAATTATAAAACACTCTTACGGTAAACATTAAGCCAAAGGAATTACGGAGCTATTAAAACAAAATATTAATGAGAATCATAAAAATATCAAGCAAGAGAGAATAAATCAATAAAAGCTCCAGGTTATACTCTTGGTCAACGGACACGATCCACGCCTTCTCCATTGGATCACCCATCCTTGAAAATACCCTAAGGGAAGGGAGAATCCCCACATACCTTGAGATCAAGGAGATAGTTTACAAATGGATATTTTCCGCTTTGAAATGGTTCTTTTATTCTGAAGGTATTGCCACTTGCCTGTCTAACTCGGACAAGGGAATTCCATAGTTATTATTTCTTTGTCTTTCACATATGTCTTTTATTTTTTGACTGTAGTAAAAAGGATAGAATGATGATTCGGAGGGGCTTCTGCAATACAAAAAGGTCATTTCTTCTTCTATGTATTGTGACTTATTGGTTAATAGGATAGTTGTCGCTAATTTACATCTTAGCAATTTATTTTTTATTACGTACATATATTTTTTGCATCATCATTTAATTTTGACATTTTAGCCTTGATTTCACTATTAAACTTGTTAACTTGGAGTACCCACGTATTCCCTCTTTGTTGAACTGACTTTTTCTTGACTTGCACCTATGGATAACCAAGTTTTTTTCGTTGGATTAAGAGCTCCTAAGCTGATCAGTTATAGTTAATTATTGTTCTTTTAAAAGGATATCAAAATGACTGAATGAAGGATTAAAATCAACGTTTGGTCCTTGTAAAGGAGGAGTGATTTCCAAGTCAACTACATTTTTTTCATTTGGAGTAATAAATAAAAAATTCAACCACGTAAATAAGCTCCAGGGGGCTAAGCTAATATTTCCTTAAAAGTATGACAGGTTTTAACTTAAAGATGTTTTATACGTTTTTTCAAAACCAATTCGTTTATTATGTAAATAAATAGAAATGTAATATTTACATAAAACCCAAAGCAAATGTGTTATGAAAAACTTATATACACATTATAATTTAAAAGTTTTTCTTTGGGGAGGAACACAAACAATAAAATATTTTGTGAATATAAATAAAATAAATTCTCTTTTAAAATCATTTTACAATCAATTACAAAATTTATTAATTATTTTAAAACTCTGTACACAAATGTTAGAGATAAAACATAAAGATATGCAGAAGGCTATACATTACTTTAACTTCTTGAAATAATTTTTAACAGTTTTGGATGTTGGAGGGAGAGACTTGGGAATACTTAATGATTCTTCCGGCAGACGTTCACGTTGCTCCTTCTTCCAGCGAGGGGATTTTCAAAGATAAAGCTGTATATCTTGCTGCTGCCGACAAAAATATGTTCCTTAGCTCGAAGGAATGCAGGGGTTCGTTGAAGGACAGCTTTTGACATATCAGGGCCTTTGAGTTTAAAATACTTAGACGCTGGTGATTTGTTATTCTTTCCGAGGCCAAAGTGACCAATGTCTTTCCAAGCATTTGAAGATTCACAACGGAGGTTAGGTGAGCTTAGAAGAATAACATATTTTATAATTTTCACTACACGACACTCTACAAATATATAAAGTGTCGAGTGTTAGTTTTTGTGTTCGAGAAATATTATTTATGTAATGACTTTTTTTACCAATCATATTAGTTCTGGTCTTGTATTTTTATAACTTGTTTTACAATGAATAAAAATATTTTTAGATCTTTTCAGGTAACAATGCTATGTACGCTCTTGACTGAAATAAAATTTATCATAACATATATAGTGATATGAACTAGATCACTTAAATTGTTTGTAATATATTCGAAAATGGTTCTATCAATGTGTGTTTAACCAATAAACATGATGGTGTTTTAAACAAACGCTACATACAAATATTTTACAAACAAAATATACTTAAAGACGGAAAATATACATTATAATTAATATACATTATATGTTTTATTAAAGTTATAAATAAAGCATTAATATAAATAAAGTTCTTATCTGTTTTAAGTTACAGGCAGAGTCTAGGAATCCTTTGGCGATGGATTTATAGCATCATTATGCCATATTTGTGGAAGGCCAAAATCCGAGCCCCCTAAGCGGTGGATTTTAATCCACATGGCGTACACAGTGAGCCATTAGTGGTGGGTTTGCAATCGTATTATGATTTATTTGTGCCAAGGGTAATCTGAAAGCCATTGTCGGATAATTTTAATTACCATTGTGCTCTATTTGTGGAAGGCGGACCTAGGGAGCCGTTAACACTGGGGGATTTGAAATCTCATAATGCCTTGCTTGTGATAGGCGGGACTCTAGAGGGATGAGCGTTGGAATTGTATTCTAATAATGCCATCATTTCGATGGTCCATTTGCACCACTGTTGTGGTCATTGAGACCTGATACCTCTCAAAACATATTATTGATTTACCATTCAATTTATAATACATTAGTTGGGTGAGACATCAATTTTTTGAGGACTATATTTTTAATGGATTTTTTAAAAGGATATTACATTTCTTTAATCTGTTTACATTCAATATAGACTTACAGCAACAATTCGAAAAAAGGAGACCTATATAATCCGGTTGACTCTTAGACCTTTAAGGCATTCGTTCCACAAGTCTCTAATGATTACACAACGCCTCAAAAGGCTACGATTTGGCAGGTTCAGAATTGACCGGGTCGAAAAATGCCCGTCTAAAAAAAAAGTCAGCAATCTTTTCGTGCTTCCTTCCAATTTCATACATACTTTTATATAATATTATTTTAACTGTTCCTTTTTTCTTTGCATGTCTTCCAAGGAGTCTACTTAGATAATTACGTTATGCAATTTTTAAATTAAATGAAGACTCTGTTAGGAAGAGGGGAGTTACAAAAAAAGGAGAAAAGATTAACAATTCTACAGACTTACAGCAATTCTATTTTGTTTCATTGCACAGTTTCAGTATTCTTCTATTGTGTAAGTTGTTTTTATGCTTTTTAGCAAATTAAAAATTCATGAGTTCCCCCCCCCCCCCCCCTTAAGGGCTTGAGTATAAGCAAATTCAATATTAAAGTGGCCCTGGCTATAAATTCATCCTGTGATGCAGAAGAAGATGAAGCACCATTTCACCTTATCTACGCGTGTCTCCGAACGAGGATGGAGTTGGATGAACGGATCGAGACATGAAGAAAGGAAAAAAATCATATATTTTTCTCCGTAACACACCAATCTCCTTTTTTATGATATAAAAACATGATGTCTCACACTCTGTTTAGTTTTGTCTGTCAATGTATTTCCCTTCAAAAATATAAAACTTACAAATACCCCAATATTCTGTACTACCATATCTTACTGTGATACTCTATCTTATCAATGGCTACTACATAAATGAAAAGTTTTGTGATTACCGTAAATGAATAAGATTCCGATTTATTTATCCACTTATATTTATAGAAGAATTAGCCTCCATAGCATTTATCTGAACAAGCTATCTACGTTTTTATGTCTGTATGGATATGAGACTTCAAGGGGAATGGCGGGAATCCTGTTTATAAAATATGTTTTTATAAATAATATTTTCATCTCCACATACTCCTGCAGATAAAATAATTTGTAGTAATTATCCAATAATGCGGCAGGCATAGGTCCAGGAAAACAACCAAAAAGTAATTTATTTTGTGCAACATGGAGATCCTCCTCGAGGGTGTCGTTAAAAGTAAGGTTGTAAGAGTCCTAGCTTCATTTTGAGTTGTTTCTTGCGAAAATGAATGATTAAAAGTAAATATATTCAAAGAGAGAATAGTATAATGATAGTGAATGTTCATTATATTTTTTTTGTTTATTTTGTATATACAAAGAAACACGTATCGGTGTCAAGTTGAAGTAGTGCAACAAAAAACATAATCCAACGTTGTTATTCAATAAAACTTATTATTTGTTTTCTCAATTAATGCAATGTTTTTTTTATCACTCTAGCAGAGACGCATATAAAAAATAGATTATCAAAGCTACAAAACAAAAAAACAATTGTCTTATTATGTCACACTAAAACTATAACAATAACAATCTCACAGGACATATGTAATATTGTAATAATGTTTGAAATCTAAAATTTAAAAACATTAAAAGACATTCGTTATAGGATCATTATAAAATAATACACATCAGTATAAATACATAGAGTTTTTACTTCTTACCTGTGAAAGCCCAGTGAAGTATCGTTTGTATTCAGGCGTAATGAGTGAATAGCGTTGGCAGTTTTTCTCTTCTGCAAAAGTGTTGTAAAGCAAAACCAGATGAATAACCATGCGTCCTCCTTGGGTCTCTTCTACACGCCCACCAACGACTTTGGAAATGGATATCTCCGAAGTCTTCGCACATACTGAGTCTTAAAAAATTACTGTAGAAGAAGCATTGTTGGTTTAGCCAATGATTTGCATCACAAAAAGAAGAAAGTAAGAAATATTAACCTCTTATTATCATGAAAAGCTTCTTCTTACCCAAGCAACGAGACTTGAACAGGTTATTTCCTCAATCGCTTGACCTTTTAGTAGCAGATGTACTTATACAATTAGTACTGTTATGTAAAATATTCAAATGAGGTTAGGATATTTTTAAGTTACTTAGGAAGGCGAATTTTTGGTGGTATTTTTTAATGTCCAGATTCCCAAACCCCAATTTGAAATCAAGGGAAGGAGGATAAAAAGTTTAATCTTATTATCAATTATATGTAGAAAATACTGTGAATTATGATATAATCTTAGGTTGCTATTTTACTCCTAGAGAAAATTATAATCCTACAGCAAGTTTATTAAAAACCATATTGTCCAAGCTTTAATTTTGGTTCTATATCTACTAAAGTTGTAGCAATATCTTCATGACATCACCTGTCACATCAAATAAAGTACCATTCAAAATCATTTAACCATAATAAAAAAGTCTTCCGGTTAAAATATAAACGCCCAGTCATAATTTCAAATCCTTTCATGATTGAATGCTCCGGTGCGACGTGTAGGTATGGTCCACCAGTGAGAACTTTGGTTGGTTGTGTTTGGCTGACTCGTGGGGTGAGATCATAGAAGGTGTGGCACTCATGGCATCACAATGATGATTTATAGAGCCGTGAAGTAAGCGACTGTTCCAATGTTTTATTTATTATTTATTATTCAAATAATATATTAAAGCAATTTTTTATTTAAAAATGCATGCATGAATAAGCATTATTGTTTAAAATTAAGAGTCTGGAGAATAATATATATCCCAACAGAAAACAAAAAAACATCAAAAAGCAAATAAACAAAAACTATTAAAAGACACCATTTAATAAACAATTATAGATATTTGCAAAACTAGTTTTAAATCTGTTCAAATACCTTATCTCTGATGTTTTGAGATGACGATGGTACGTATTTTTCCTTCCTTCAAAACACAAAGACTTGAATTCAGTCTTCAGGACTTTCACATAATGGCTACGGTCCGAGTTGAAGAAGCACTACAACGGATTCACCTCAACCTTCTTCCTTTTTTTGCAAATTCGGACACCCAGGTATTTATTTTACAGTTTGACTAGGACGATACCCTCTAGTGATCCTACAAAAGGGTATCACGTTATGTTAATGCATACTGCAAATATGTTCAAAATTAACACACCCCTTTCATTTACTGCTTCCCCGAGCTTGTATATCAACTTTTTCACCTGCATCAAGAATGTTTATCATTATTTTCATGATTGCATGTATCATATACAATATAGACTTTTAAGATATGTACAAGAACTCCACCCTCTTAATGCAGTTTTTTTGCAATAAAAAAGAGTTGGAGGAGGAAGAAAATTATACCCCTCTAAATATAATTAAGGAACAAAAAAACAACTTTCAAGTTAACTGTACTGCGCTCAATAAAAAGGTATATGGTTAAATGAAAATAAGTCAATACTTCAAATGCTTGATTGATGGACAAGGACTAGAAATATATTTAAAATAATTTGATGTAAATTGTTGGTAGGATCTTAAGATTCCAAATTAGTTTTGGTTTTTGATGTACGTTCAAAAATAAACAAAAATTCAACTTTTGAAATAGTCATTTTTGGGGTATGTTCCATAAAATTGACTATATCTAAACTTTAATATCTCTTTCATTTTTATGTACATAAAAAAAAATAAAATAATTGATATCCTACCTACATTTTGCTTCAAATTGTTTGAAACTAGCATATATATTGATAACATTAAAGGCGATCAAATCACAAAAAAATACCACATAAGTTTAATAGATAGCTTTTGGGTCGGTTAAGGAGCCACTTCTCAAATCCGAAAACGTGTTTGTGGGAGTGCAATAGCCCTTTGCGTTAAAGTCTGCTTTACTCTCAATGTAGGGATCATAGGTTCGAATCCCGAGAGGGGATGGTCATTTTTTTGTCTACCTCATTGATATGATCCTAGGTTCTATGGAGTAATTTTAATGTTATAATGCTTATTTACATCCTATCGGATGCAATTCTATCAAATCATATAGGCACAAAAAAGTGAAATAAGAATCACCCTAATATATATATATATAAACCGTATTTTTCGCACTACAAGGCGTACTGCATTATAAGGCGCACCTCAATGAATGGCAGATTTAATACTTTTCTTTATATAAGGTGTACCACATTATAAGGCGCTACAGTAGTCGTTGGAGTTACGTTATGCATACACTAGACCAGTGGTCCCCAACCTTTTTTGCACCACGGACCGGTTTAATGTCAGACAATATTTTCACGGACCGGCATAAAAACTGTGGTATTTTCAATATAATAATAAACGTGAATCCACTGTGTACTTGTATGTAACTTTATTAGCAGCGTCCTCAACATAGCGCCAACAACATAACATACGTAGCGTCCTCTCTGCTCCGGACACAACAAATATCTCCGGAACACTCGGGTCGCTATTAAACATGCCTTCAAAATAAGTTAAAAACAAATATCTCCGGAACACTCTGGTCGCTATTAAACATGCCTTCAAAATAAGATAACAAATATCTCCGGAACACTCTGGTCGCTATTAAACATGCCTTCAAAATAAGATAACAAATATCTCCGGAACACTCGGTCGCTATTAAACTTGCCTTCAAAATAAGATAACAAATATCTCCGGAACACTCGGTCGCTATTAAACATGCCTTCAAAATAAGATACACAACAAATATCTCCGGAACACTCTGGTCGCTATTAAACATGCCTTCAAAATAAGATACACAACAAATAAAGTGCGTAAAAAATAAAATTTACCACAACGCTGCATCAGTGGGAGCCCTGAGCTTGTTTCTCTGAAATGAGACGGTCCCATCTCGGGGTAATCGGAGACAATGACACCCGAAGTGTGTTGCTTATGTCCAGTCTATTACGTAATTTAGTTTTGGTTGTCGAGACTGCAGAAAACCCCGCTTCACAAAGATAGGTCGTCGGAAATGGCAACAGGGTCTTCAGTGCTGTTGTTGAGATCTCGGGGTATTCTGCCGTTACTTTAATCCAAAACCCCGGCAGAGTGGTTGTCTCGAACATGCCTTTAAGGCCACCGTCATTAGCGATCTCCAGCAGTTGTTCTTCTTCTTGCAAGGACATGCTTTTACCTGGTTTGTTTAGGAATGGGTTGCGGATCCATTCCTTGTCAGTTCGTGGGTCTTTTGTTGTTGGGAAGTAGCGCTCGAACTCTTCTAACAGCAACGACAGGTGATTGTGCACCAGCTGGGAGAATGAAGGCTCGGGATCCGTCTCTTCCAAAATCCCAGCTAATGTTTGGAACATGTCAAAAATCCCCCTGTTCACACGCCGTCCCCACAAATCCAGTTTGCCTTTAAATGCAGCTACTTTATCTGCCAACTTGAAGACAGTTGTCATTTTCCCCTGAAGCGACAGATTTAGCTCATTGAGCAGGTTGAATATGTCGCACAAGTAAGCCAGTTTTGCGACCCATTCCTCGTCACTGAAATGTGCTGCCAGCGGTGACTTTTTTTCCGAGAGAAATGTCTGCAGCGGCTCCCGTAGTTCGAACACTCTGGCCAGCGATCTCCCTCGGGATAGCCATCTTATTTGTGTGTATAAGAGAAGGCGTCTGTGCTCCGCGTCCATCTCCTCACAAAGCTGCTCGAACAGGCGCGAGTTAAGGGCGTGTGCTTTGATGTGGTTAATAACTTTAACGACATCATTCATTACGCTGTTAAGTTCCGGTGGCATTTTTCGGCTGGCCAGCATTTCCCTGTGAATAACACAATGCGTAGACTCACATTCAGGTGCAACCTCCTTAATCCGAGCATTTAAACCGGACAGCCGTCCGGTCATTGCAGCAGCTCCGTCTGTGCATATGCCGACACAAAATGACCATTTCAGTTTTTCTGATATATAATCATCCAGCGACTTGAATAGTTCTGCGCCTGTGGTTGTGGTTGGCAGTGATAGTGCACATAACACATCCTCATGCACATCCTCCTGATAAAGATATCGCACATAAACAAGTAATATTGCCTTGTTGTCAATATCTGTAGATTCGTCAACCTGGAGTGCGTACCACGGTGATGTATTAATCCTCTCCAACAATTGTCTCTCAATGTCCTCTGCTATGTCCTCAATGCGCCGAGTGACAGTGCTGGCCGAAAGAGGCACCTGTGCTATCTTTTTAACCGCAGCCTCTCCTAGAAGTTCACGGCAAATGTCTTTAGTGGCGGGCAGGATCAATTCTTCTCCAATAATGAAAGGCTTCTTAGCCTTAGCAATACGGTTAGCCACCAAGTATGATGCTTTCAGTGCACTGGCATTTGTTGATGTGGTGGCCCTCAGTAATTGCTTCTGTCCTTCTTGTTCAAGTTTTTTTCTTTCAAAATACTCCAAAGGCTGGTCTTTTAATGCAGGATGCTTGGTCTCCAAGTGGCGAAGGAGTTTTGAAGGCTTCATTGCCTCGTTCGAGAGCCGGTCGCTGCATATTATGCAGAGCGGGCTTGGTGCGTGGGAATCACCTGTCGCAATAAATCCATATTTTAAGTAGGACTCGTGGTATTGTCTGTTAAATGCAGCTTTCTTTTTCTTGGAAGTTGTAGGCTCTTCTTCTGTCTCCTCCCTGGGCATTTTCCCCTTCGTAAAGAAACTTTCCAAAGACGTTTGTTTTTTACTCATTTTGCTAGCTTGTGGGTATAAAATGTAACAGGTGTGTTAGAATCTGGCTCCCTCACATATCCGAACATGCATGTAATTATAAAGAAGATTGCATCATGCTTATAGTTTCCCGCCCAAATGTTAGTCTGGAACATTCTACTCTCTTCCAGAAGGCGGGACGGTTCTATTGTTCAAGTATCGAACAAAGGGAGGTTTTTTCATCCGCGTAATATAAGGATTTTCCTTCCTCGGGAAAAGGGTACTCCCTCCCACAGGGAGAAGAGTTACCCTTGTTTGTTTTTCCCCACCTCAAGTAGGAGGGGTTTTTCCGGTACGCGTTCACCGCGTGCCAATATTTCGCTTTTACATTTTTACAAATATACTTCCTCTCGAAATACATACTTCATACTGCTAACACCTATAAATCTGCTGTTCGCGTTTTATTCAAAAGTAAGTTTATACAGTCCATTTACAATTGTGGTCCTTGGGTAATTTCGGGTAGTCACAAATCCTCACAAGGTGTATCAGGTGACCGAGAGAAGCGTCAAGCGTGAGTCATTAGACGGATGTAATAGAGAGCATCCGGTCATTTTTCAAAATAAAACATCGTTCAGACTCGGATAATAAATAAAACGGAAATAACGTAAGTTATTTATTCTTTCTGTGCGGCCCGGTACCACATGGCCCGCGGACCGGCACCGGTCCGCGGCCCGGGGGTTGGGGACCACTGCACTAGACGATGCTGCATTAAAGAGAATGTCACAAAACAGTAAGATAAGTCGTTCAAACCATATACAAGGCGCACTGGATTATAAGGCGCATGTTCAGTTTTGAAAAAAATGAAGTCTCCGAGGTGCGCCTTATAGTGTGGGAAATACGGTCTCTCTTCTCTCTCTCTCTTTATATATATATATATATTACAAGGCTCTAAAAGTGGAGGATCTCATAAAAGAAGTTC
>CP045890.1:33994617-34068982 GCA_013387185.1 Caligus rogercresseyi
CCTAATATATGTCGTTCGTTGGAGTCCGAAGATCCCGTGTTGGAGTCTATGTTGAAGAAGAAGTTCTCCAAAGTCTTCAAAGATGTGAAGCAGTCCTTCATGAAGACACAAAGGTCAAGGTGACTTGAAGGAGGATTGCGTCCTCGCTACATCAGAGCACGACCTGTGGCCACAGCCTTGTAGAAAAGTCTGTGAGAATTCGGGACATTGGTTTGCTAGAGAAACCCTCTCTAGGGTTTCAATCATCGGAACGGGCTTCTCCTGTCGTGTCGATTTTGAAGCCGGACGGTAGAGTTCGATATGTGCGGACTTCACACACAAATTTCACCTGTAATCAACACACAACTTTTCCCATTACCTCACCCGAAGAGGTCTTTGCGGACCTTGAAGGAGCGAAGTATTTCTCAAAATTGGACTCACGAGGTGCTACGAAGCAATACGCGCTAGATTAAGATTCCAAGAAATTCCTGGTAATAATACTTCCCTGGTCTCTTCAGATACAATGTACTGCCGTATGGATTGGTAACAGCGCCTGCTATTGTGCAAGCAGCGCAAGAAAAGCTTTGAAGGAATCAATGAGTCAAGTTTACATTGATGATGTTTTGGTCTTTTCCAAGAGCGGGGAGGAACCCCGTAGAACGTTGGAAGAAGTCCTTCGTCGAATTCAAGATGTGGGTGCGAAACTTAAGGCGAAGAAATGCGTCATTGCCGTGCAAGAACTCACCCACTTAGGATTCGGATCTCTAAAGAAGGCCGGTCCGTGGATACGGATTTATTCGCCCTGTTCTTGATTTTCCGTCACCTACTTCAGGTTCAGAAGTCAAGTCGTTTTTGGTAATGGTCCAATACTATGGAAACTTCATCCCCAATCTCTCCATAGAGGCAGCCCCACTCCATGAACTCACAAAGAGGATTGCGACTTCTCATGGTCAGAGAAACAAGAGGTAAGCTTTAAAAGTATTAAAATGCTTTAGCTAATGCTCCTGTTTCTCACTCACTATGATCCTTCTCGGCCGATTGTGCTATCGACCGATGCTTCACCTGTGGGATTGGGGGCTGTCCTCTCGCAATGGGTTAATGAAGTGGATCGTGCCGGTGGCATTCGCATCAAGAAAGTTGACAGCGGCAGAAATCAATTATTCCCAGATTGACAAGGAGGCGACAGGGATCATATTCGGCGTGAAAAAGTTTGAACAGTATTTGATGGGTCGTCACTTCAAGATTCGAACGGATCACAAACCCCTGGAATACGTCTTCAGCCCCCAAGAAAGATTTGCCTGGAGTTGTGTCAGCTAGACTTCCACGCTATGCCATGTTGCTCTCGGCTTTTGATTATTCGGTTGAACACATCAAAGGATCGAATAATCTCCCAGCTGACGCATTGTCGCGTTTACCTGTGGATGGCCGTGGCGTGGGCAAAACACCACGGAGATCATGATGGTCCAATCAATCAATACAATGGAAACGTCGGAGACTGAGCTCCGCCAAGCGGTCGCGGAAGACCCCGAGTTGTCTATAGCCGGTCGGCAGCAGAAACTGGTGATTGGTCTGAGGTGAAGGAAAATGCTTTTGTACCGGAGAAGGAGGGAATTGTCCCTGATGAACGGTCTTATGTTCTAGGGCGTTCGCCTGGTGGTCCCTCAAGCATTAAGAAGAAAATTTCTAGATGAGCTTCACATAACTCATCGAGGCATCGTGAAGATGAAAGCGGTGGCCCGAGAGCGTATATGCTGGCCAAACATATCGAAAGACATCGAGGTATTGTCAACGCGTGTGTTATAAGCCAAGCCAATAGTCCAATGCCTCCAGAGGAGTTCGTGCCGTCTGCCCCTGTATCGGAGTGGGAGAGACTGCATGTTGACTACATGACGTGGAACGGCAAGCAGGTACTAATCTTAGTCGATGCTGGATCGAAATGGATTGAGGCAGAAGTCATGAGCGATACTTCAACTATGGCTACGCTTCGACAACTCTTTGGGTGGTTCTCTCGATTTGGCTTCCCAAAACAAATCCGTGCGGATAATTGGCCTCAATTCGCAAGTGAAGATTTAAGACAAAGCTGTCTGAATGGAGGGTAGAACTTGTACTTTCACCTCCATATCACCCGCAGTCAAACGTTTGCTGAAAGAGCGGTGAGAATAGTGAAGAACCTTCTACGAAAAAAACCGTCCCTGTCCATGGAAGAACTTCTATTCGGATATAGAGCGACGCCAGGCGAGTCCGGGAAAACGCCTGCAGAGCTTTTATTTGCTCGTCCGCTACGAACCCGTCTGGATGGTTTGTTGCCCGTCTGCAAGAGATCACACCTGTGTCAGCAACAAAAGTATTCTCCATCTACAAACGTTTGGGTACGATGCTACGGACGAGGTAGACCATAGTGGATCCCTGGAACTCTCGTAGAATCTGTGGGAACTACCGTGTGGAAAGTGAAGTGTTGAGACGTCGTTTTCAAAAGACACCTCAACCAACTTCGCCCTCGAAAGACATATGAATCAGCTCCGTCCTCGACGGCCTCGCTGATTGGGGGCTGATGTAGTGTATTTTGATATCATCAGGTTTAGGTGTAGGGAATGTTCTTCCTTGTTTTTATATCCTCTTTTATACGAAGTACTGATGTACTGATATTTTATTATTCCCCTTTATTCTCTTTTATGTATATGTGTTCAGTGTGCTTCTGGACCCTTCCTAAGAATATATAGTCCTCCATATTTATCTCCATGCAGTGTTCCTTATCCTTGGTTGCGATGAGTCGGGATACTAACTATTCCCTTTCTGTGTTCAGGTACGGCCTCCGTTATTCATACATAACATAAATATTACTCAAAAGAGGAAAGAGAATAGTGATAACAAGAAGCCTGAACTCAATTGCACCATTCACACATTCTCCCTTTCACACGCCCAAAATATCCCTCGCTTTTCAATGTCTAGGAATAATGTGAACAAATAAAAGTAGTATGATAAAGCTCACTTTGGAACGTGGACTTGTCCAAGGCTTCCACCTCTCTGTAAATGATTGAAGCCATATGCGTGGGCATGGGCCGGTTCCTGCTTCTCGCGGCGTAAATCATACAGATGACATTGGTGAGGACGGGCGTCTGCTTAGAAAGCACATTTACTCTCCGGATGAACTGCAAGCAGCCATCTTTCTTCTTCAGGAAATGACCAAACTCCCCAGCATCAAAGGTTCCACTATTTTCCTTATGGTCTTTACCGCACTGCACTCGTGAAAAGATTCTCCGAGGTTTCCGTGTTATCATAGCAAAAGAGCAGAGCAGAATAAATATTCTAATTCGCTAGAATTATTATGTAAGCATCCTTTAACATAATATTGATAAAATCAACACCCGCCGTTTCATAATGTATAAACTTAGGTTCCGAAATATTTTCGTGCGACGTCACGTCTGCCAGAAAAATACAAAAATCAATTTACTATATTTAATAATATTAAATCCCTACTCAAATTATCATTAGTGCTCTTATTCTTACAAAAAAGGGCTTTAATTAATTAAACGAAACAAAAATCGTTAGAGCCTATGAGAAATGTGAACAAAACAAAATTCAATATTTTTTATAGTAAATGGAAGGGTTGATAGGAACGACACCTTGTAAAAAGAGTTTTAAAATCAATGTCAAATGTGCCGTCAGTTCATTGGAAGCTATTAATAAATTTGCTAGAATTCGTGTATTTCTCCAAATAAAATATGAAAAAATCGCCTTCAAGAGCAAAAAGCTAGTCATACAAAAGTTTAGAGAGAGGCGAAAATAAAATAGTGGATTAATTAAATGCTCCAATAAATTATATACTTTTTTCTGAATATGTCTCCCTAAAAATTTATGTAATATATGATTATAAGCAGTATTTGTTTGTTTTTTTTTTTATTGTTATAATTTATGACTTATATACTTTTTTCTAATATGTCTTGTAATATATTTATGTAATATAGGATTATAACAGTATTTGTTTTTTGATAGTTATAAATTATGTACTTTTTTCTAAATAAGTCTTTGTAATAATATTTGTGTAATATGGTATGATTATAAACAGTATTTTTATAATTTATTTCGGTGTTTTTTTGTGTTTTATCATATAATGATTGAAGAGTTTGCTTTTTCATGAAATATTTTGGATAGTTTCAGCAAATTTAAATCATCAAAAATTTATGAGTACCCACAAAATTTATTTATTTTTCATTTTCTAATAGAATTGTGATCATTCATTTTTCTATGATCTAATAAAAGGCTAAATTCGATTATATTTAACATATTTTACTTATAAAATATACCCTCTTTTGGCATATGTGACGTCATGCTCATGAGGTAGGTTGCGTGGCGGTGTATTTTTTTATACTTTCGTGGTTAAAATGGCTCTACCTTATTTTTAACTACCTTGGATAAAATCTACAAATATTATTGAAATTTGTGAGTTTGCATCATTCAATATCTTTAATAATCCAAAAGATAACATAATATTTATGTTTATGGTATATTTTCTTTGGGATCCCGTTTAAGCTATTGTATAAACAATATATATATATTAAATAAATATATATATATATATATATATATATATGTGGTGTGTGTGTGTGTGTGTGTGATATAGATAAGAATTGACGATTTTCCATCTATGAATACGAGATTCAATTATTTTTTTCAATATATACCTTGATTTTATATTGAATCACAAGCTGTAGCTCATATATCAACAGTTAAAGATGGTTGGCATGAGAATGCCTGAAAATTAATTAATATGGGCTGGAATGAAAGTGAACATGAAAGAACTGACAATGAAAAATATGTTGTATTCCCATGTGATGGGAGTCACGCAGACTTTAATTTGTGCAAAGAAGAAGGTATTTTTTATATTTGTTGGAAAGGCAACATTATCATTCTAGTCGCTTTTTAAGAGCATTGCGTGACAAGTATTCATATTGCATATAAGATTAAAATGTTTGCATTGCTGAATATCTTTAATTATGCTCAAAGAAGTAAGCAAATGATTTTATATGTGTCTTGATAGCCACAATATTTTAGATGATATTTAGACTCGTACTTATATATCGAGTTTTGGACTATCTGTTTTTATGACCGATATTAGGAACATAGTTTTCAAACACAAATACACAATAAAACATAGTTCACTTCATAAGTGGACTTTAAGGGATAAGAAATATTAGTTACGGGGGGCAAAAGTCCGGGGGTGATTGTCTGGGGGATGCTAGTCCAAGGGGTGATGTCTGGGGGGGTGATAGTCCAAAACTTGATATATAAGTATGACTCTAAATATCATACAAAATATTGTGGCTATCAAGACACATATAAAAGCATTTGCTTACTTCTCTGAGCATAATCTAGACTAGTCGGAGGGGTGATGATTGTCTGGGGTGTGGTAGTTCTGTTACGTTACTATCATATCACTCTGTTTCCGTTCCCCACTGCTTTCAATCGCACTTGTCAAGAAAAATAATCATATATTTTTAATAATTACTTAGATTATTAAAAGGTAATTAATTTGAAATAATTTTTTTCCTCCTTGAAAAAAACATGAATATGTATTTATGGATTAATTCTTAGATACTATGAAGTTAATATGTTTTAGTGTGATGATGTTATGTACCGAATGTAAGAAGTTATGTATTTTTTTTCCTTTATTAAAATATATTATGCACATCAAAACAAAAAATATACATAAATATATAAACCGGAGTAGTTACGTAAACATGAATAACCATTATAGTTTAAAATATACTCGGGAAAGGAATTATTGCTCATCATTAAAATGGCATTCATAATAAAAGCAAAAATTCATAAAGGTATCTATAAGAAATTACTAAAATTCTTTAAAATCTTATGCAAATATTTTTTCTGATTTAAAGATGTCGACGGAAGGAATCGCACCAATTCTCCAGCGTAGCTCCACGATTTGAATTCGACCATAGGAAGTTTAACATATGAAGCTAAATACCTAGCTGACGCAGCTAGAATAATGGCTCTCACATCTTCTTCCTTTAATGGTTGATATAGAGTTAGCTTTTGAACTATAAGAGCTTTACAGTTCAAAAGTGCAAAGTCTATTGCCTTTGTTTTTGGTGAGGCACTAATTTTGTCCCTCGAAACTCCAAATAAATTAGTCCTTTAACGTAGCCTTTTCAAGACCTGGCAGATTTATTTTCAAGAAGTATTTTAGTATTGACACTGCATGGCAGTCCACAACGCATGAAGGGTTGATGTTCAATACTTTGCAGTCCTTGCAAGGCCTTTAAAATTCTAGGCAATCGGTTAAAATTTGCAGTTGAACTGTAAATTTATTATTGTCGAAGATTCCTCGTAAAGATGATTCAACCTTTTTCTTCCACTTGAAAGGGAGATTTAATCGGACACGGTGTATGTTCCAAAGTCGATCTACCTCTTCCTCATAACTCATTTCAACCATCTTGATATGCCAGATGAACATGATAAATTTATTAGATGCACTCGCTCGGAATATTCCACAATTAAAAACGGACTGGTGTTTCGGGCGTTTCAATATCCCCACGTAATTATTAAAGAACAAACCTTTCAGCGTTCAGTTCTTCTTCTTTCACGGCTTTTCTGCAAATAAAGGGTTTGCAGAAGCCTTGTAAATAACTAATGGAACCACTTGTATGTTGTACATTTGTACTCTTTTTTGCAAGTTTAAGGTCTTCCATTTAGAGATTTTATGGCCGATAACTGTTGATACTTCCAGCATGTTTTTTTTTCATGAAATCCATTTCGAACCCATTTAATCCATAGAATTTCAGCTGAGTTGATATTGGAATGGAATTGATACTTAATCCTTCTTGAGGGTTCCATGCACCAAGAGGAAGAATGGTAGTTTTTTTTTCTATTGACAGACAGCCCAGACTTTTTTAAACTTCTCGAAAATTAACAAGGACTTTCATTCTTGCAATGAGTTGTACCTCTGAATTACCTTCAAGGGTTAGGGTAACGTCATCTGCATAGAGATCGATTAAATGTCGAGACCCACCGAAATCAATGCCAAATCCTCCGTATTTCCTATTAATTCCTCTAACAAGATCCTCCCGCAGCTATAAATAGAAGGGGAGCTGAAGGGCACCCCTGTCGGCAGCTCCTTTTGAGAATTATAGGTTTATTTTCGATACCATTATTTTTTTTTCGAGGGGTTGTCGGGGTCCCGACAACCTTTCTTTATTGTACATATAAATTTTATATAAAAAAATACATATACATATTAAAAGGTACCAATATTGGTTCCTAGATGTGACTAGATTTTCAGTAGATAGAGCTGCCAAAACGCAAGTTAGCCGTTGCTCATACGCTAATTTCCATTCAAATTACCACGACTCCATTCTTGTTGCCAAAAGATAAAAATAGAATCCCAAACTGCATCGGCGATAACAGATAGCAGAGTGGGGTGCAGACAATACTCAAAAGTTTTAATAAATTTGCTCGTCCCATCCAGATATGATTCGAATTCAGCTTCGGATAAGCGACTCTCAATGGTGGTGCGACAGTCGAGGGTATCCAACATCAAAGATTTCTCATGACAAAGTAAGATGCTCATCCTGATCACGTCCTTCTTCGCTGATCCTGTAGCCACATCCAAGTTGGTAAGTGATTTGAAAGGCGACCTGCTGATTGCACGCATGATGACTCCTAAAAGGCCACGTTGAAGGATCGTCTGAATACGGAATTCAGGAAACTTGACCATACAGCGTAACGTGTTGATGAAATCACGATCTCGGCGCGTCAGGCTGCTATGGGTGTGAACCACTGGTCCTATCCACATGAATCCGTGCTGCTCAGACTTGTCATGCCAGTCCTTCAGAGCCTGGGCGTGGCTGGAGACGCTCTTGAAACGCTCTGTCGTCTCTGTGAGCGATGACATTAGGTTAATCTTGTGATGGCACAAGCTGAGGGCCGAGAGATTGAACTTCTTATTATCCTTGTTATCCAATCGGCGGACATCATCCTTTCGCTGACTCCCATCAAGAGAAGCTTGCCTGGTTGACACGTGGAGCGTGTTGGACAAGCTGAGGCACACCAAGTCAATGCCTCTTTCTGATCAGCGTGTAGTAGACGTCTGAAATAGTCACTGTCCCGTAGCGCGAGGAAAACTTGTGACTGCATTGACAGACTATGCTGGATGTTGAAGTCCGCATAGTCTATCATGCTTGTTTGCCGGCTGACTCCAGTCATACGGTTCAACCGGGTGAAAACATCTTTGAGCTCGTTCTCGCCAGTCCTGCCCGTTTGTATCCTGTCAATGAGGTGGAGCTTGCTTTCAACATCCTGGATGCATTAGGTCATCAGCGAGTAGTCCTTGGGTTGCGTCCCGTAGATGGCCCTTGCCTTTCCAAGTTCGAACTTCTCAGACCCACGAGCTTCCAGCCTTGGATCGTCCTTTATCCACAACGCCATCTCTCTCACTCACGTTTTCGATCATGACCGGTTTGTTGACGGTCACCTTCCCTAATAGGGCTTCCAGTTTGAATCCTCCTGAGCTGCACTAGCCACCCACTCCTGACGGCGAAGACAGAAGTCTCTCCATCTGTTAGCGGTATCCCTGGCTGCCGGGAGTTTGTCGAACATACCCCGCAACTCATCATAGATCAACATCTCCAAAGTCCTAGGCTGCAAAGAATCCATAGCGATGGTCGTAGTCCAGTTCTCCTTTTCTTGGTCCCAGTCACTCCTGTTGACGTCCCGTCCGATAGGTAGTTCCGCGTACGCCCACTGCGATATCATCTCATTCGATATTTGGTGTCCATCCCAGTCCTTCTGAGTTCGTCGCTGGCGGTGCTGACAGCCTTGAAATACTTAGACACGCCCTTGTTGCTAAGACAGCAGGCCCCGTCGGTGTTGGCTAGGGTAACAACTTCAATTGCATGCGTAGCTCCGTGTATCATGACGAGAGCAGCAGTGACCCAAACATTGACACGTCCGAGCGGGCAGATTGCCAAGACCTTGTTGACTAGCGACACATCAAAGGTATTGTCAAGACATCCTTGATATACCAAACTGGCCAAGTCCAAGTGGTTTGGGACTTGTCGCCGCCGCTGCTGAAAGGGAAGAGTTCGTTGAGAATTTTGAAATCCGCGCGAAGTAGATGGACCCTCTGGACGGCGAAGTTTCCGTTGAATTAAACATGGCGATGGTTGGGGTGCGGGCACGCCGTGCCCGTAAACCAACTGGGCAACTGCAGTTCCGTTGATCCAGGTGGATCCTCGTCGGTAACATCGATACTTAGGATCCTGATATCCCAGAGATACATCAAGGGTAAACTATCCCCAGTCTGATACCCACCACCATTGAGTTTCATCCATCGGCTGAAGACACACTGAGTAACTCTACTTGCCCTGAACAGCTCGTAGACCAGGGATATCCCTTCAAAGTTACAGACATGTAGGGCAAAGACATATTTATGTAGAGGGGGGCCTGTCTTCAATCTACAATTCTGAACATTCTGGGAGATGGTAGAATTGGTGCAATGAGTTTAAATAATGGACAGTGGTACTTACTCTATTTACAACATGACAAAATTGACAAACATTACCGAGCCGAAATATTTTTATTCATTCAGATAAATTATCATCAAATATTTAAACAATAAGAATATTCTACTCACTAGAATACTATACATAGAAAATATATTTTTTTGTTTTACAATAAGAAAAAATTAAAATATCACCGAGCCGGCTGATAAAAGAGTTTCTCTACAAGTTCGAGACGCTCCTCGAAGTCCTTGGCGTTAGAAACGACAAGTGAATCCCCCCAGCTTAGTTTTTTGAGCAAGAAGATTGGTCCACTCCTGTTAGATCTGGCCTCGTTATCCTGGTTGCCTTCTGCTCAGCGGCCTTGATCTTAGCAGCTTCCTTTGCATGGCGGCAACCACTTGCTTGCTCCTGCACTGTAGCACCCGAACGGTGGCGGGCGGGCTTTGCACGTCAGCGAAAATTTCGTCCAAGTCCTTCGCGATCTCTTCATAGTTGCCGGTCCTGTTGGCAACCTCCGTGCATGCACTACCGCTGACGAACAGCTGCTCGTCGTATCCCTCGGCCAACGTGTACTTCAGCTTCTCAAGCTCTCTGCTGATAGCAAGAGCGTCTATGGACAGTTGCTCCTCCCTTGTGGCCTGTTGGACAGCACGTGAACTAGATCCCGCTCCAGAGCCTGAGTCACCAGCAGACCTACGGCGCCCGCTGTTCTGGAGCCGTCGACCTTCTGGCGCTTGTGGCGGTCTGTGCCCTCATTACCCGTTTCGCCGTCAGACTTGCTCTTGCCCCCCTTACCTGGCCGGCTCTTCTTTCCCTTTTGTCCTGGGGCCAGTTGCCTCTTGATCCTGGGGCCGGGGTTGACGTACTCGGTCCCTGCGTAGTAGCCCTGCGAATCCACTTCGTCCGAAGCGCTTTGGCCATCGTCCTGGTCCGCCTCCTCGTTTGCCTCCTCTGATGAACTCCCGTCGTCAGCTTCGTCCCTGAATGTCCTGATCCCGCGCCTTCGTCTCCTCCGTCGTCGTTGCCTCCGTCTTGTCCACCTCCCTTCTTAGATGAGGCGGCCCGGCCCCAGGAACCTTAGTGCCGGAACGTTCACTACGGTCCACGGCAGCACAACCACATGTAGCACCGCTGGCGTTGCCCTCGCCCTTTCTCGTGCCTCCACTCTCTGTAAGGTCCAGGACCTAGCAGACCCCAGATCAAGCCGGTCTCACGGATGAGTGACTCAGATCCTTCAATGGTAGGGATGTGAAGGCCGCCTTTCTTCAGGTCGTGGGCGGAGTAGTTGCAGATGGCACTCAGGAAGAGCAAATTATCATGGTCAAAGCCAGAAATGGCAGGAATCACAATTTGGTCCGAGGCATAGATGTAGGACCGGGCTGTGCCTAACTTGGGCATTTGGAGCTCAGATCCCAGTCCAGGCATCAACGGCACCACGTCTGACGTGTTAAAAATCTGCTTGCAGTTGGTGTCTATGCGAAAAGGGATTCAGGGATCCAGGCCCTGGCCACCTCACTTCGTTGAACTGCATGGTGGAGGTCATGTAGTCAGCGGAGATCATCTCCACCTCTTCTTCCTCCTCCCGGGCGTCATCGACGAGGTCAGGCTCGACGTCTGCAGGTCCAGCAGCGGCGCTGGCTCTGCGTCCGTTTGCTTGGCGGCCACATCTCCTTGGTCGAAAGCGGTGGCGGGAGGTGCAGCCCCGGGCCCACGCCCCAACAGGCCGGCGACCTGGTGAGGAAAAGGGTTAGGAGCTGGTCGCTCCTGCGGCGGGGGCGGGGCGTGCTGCTCGCCGGTGAACACGTTAGTGAAACTACTCCTCACGCACGATGTTGGGTTGCAGAGAGGTCCTTCGGCGTGTGAGAAGTGGTTGAGATGCCTGGTGCATTGGGATGATATACCCAAACCATATATCTACCACCTTGTAGAATCCCGAGATGCAGTCTCCTCCTTCTCTTTTCTCGGTGGAGAATCCAGTTCGGCCCTACGTTGTTTGCGACCAGTTCCGGTGGATTAACGTCGGCCCCCAGACCTACCGAAGATGGGGGGAATGTCGAAACTAAAGCCGTTGTTAACGGTATGTCTGGCCGGCAAGATGATGGAATGAGGGTGGTGGCTCTAAAGGAAGTTGAGCATGGCGAGGGCGGAGTTGTGCATGCTATTCATCTCGACAATCAAGTCGTTGCTGTGGAATGCGCCCAGAATAAGTTCCGCCTCCTGTTGCAGGTTGGCAGAATTGGTGTTGAGGTACCGGAGCTGATCGCCAGGATGGAAGTGCTGGTCATCCTCATCCTCCCGGAGTTGGTAGATGGTGAACCAAGTTAACCAAACATGGCGTACATTCCGGACACGTTGTACATGACGTAGATGTTTTTTAACAAGGCTAGCACCGGGTTAAAAAACTGCTTTGGGAGGAGGTTTTACAGCCCTCATAATTTGACCATGTATAATGGTATCAAAGGCCTTAGAGAAATCCACTACAATCACAGCTCCATATTTCCCCCTCATCTGAACTGACTCAATTGAAGATGATAAGTTTCTTGATATATCAGAAATCTTACGACTTTTTAAAAACCCTTTCTGTTCGACTCGAACTTTTTCATGAGGATTGGTGCCATTTTCTTGGCTAGCACACCTGAGAGAATTCTATAAAACTCATTGAGCACCGTATTGGGCGCCAGTGACTAAATCAGAAACCATCCCTTTTTTGGAAGGAGAGCTATTCGTCCTTTAGTTGTGGATTTTGGAAGTTTACCTTGCTTTTCCAAGTATCTTCCGATTTTGTAAGTAAGCACTGCTTCTTTAGTGAAATGTATGAATATTTTCCCACTGATCCCATCAGGACCACAAGCTTTATCTTCTTTGTAATTATTAGAGATGTACAGTGTGTTCCATCAGAAATACAATTTTAAATTGCGAATTAGAAGTACTTAAAATTCGTCGAATTCCTTCATAGATACATCACTTTAAAGGAAAAATAACGGATTTTTATTATTTATTAAAAAATTATTGTCCTATATCATAGGGTACATCTGAAGCCTTACAAAAGTTGATGGAAACGACCCCCTCCAGCCTGAAGACAGAAACGACACACGCTTCAGGACATTCTTGCAAACGTTTTTGATCGTCTCTGGCTATATTTCAGCGAAGGTTTGGACACATTGTATGAGAGACTCAATGTAATCTGGCCATCATCTTCAAGGAATACATGAACGATGGGAACTATTCCATTAATAATGGCAACTAAGACCATTACCTTAACATAATTCCTATCATTTGTTTCGCAGATATTTCGAGGATTTTCATTTGTCCACACTCCGTCGTTTTTTCGATGTGGTTTTTGATGGAGGCAAAAGAACTTCTCGTCAGTCCAAATGATTCTATCGACAATGTTGGATGGTTGCTGCAGAATCCATGACAAAAACTGCCTTTCTCTGCGCTTTGTGGTTATCAGTTAATGGTTGATCTGAAGTGTTATAATAAAAACGGAATCAAAGATCATGTCTTACAATCCGCCACAACGTTGTTTGGGGGTGGAATTTGCTGAGAAGCTTTTTGAGTGAGCAACTGGGGTTTGCTTCAAAGAAACTTTTACCTCCTGAACCACTGCTTCTGTTCTTTTTGTTTTGTTTTCATTTCTTTTTTTCTTGTGACTGGAATCAGTCTTATTGAAATGATCAAGAACTCTTGTGAACTGGATCAGCTAGTAAGATTTCGCCGCCGTTGAAGTGAAATATAAATTCTCGGCGTATTGTGGGAGGAGAAAGTGTTGCCAAACTACAGTATGATCCATTTCTTCTCATTTTCAGAAAAACATTTTTCAGGTTGACAACCAAAACAGATCCTTATATATTGATAAAAATCTTCTCTTTAGGAACAAAATGGCGTATCAACTATACGATTAAAATTATTTTAAGTACTTCTAATTCGCAATTGAAAATTAAATTTCTGATGGAACACACTGTAGTTTGATTTTTTCTTCAGTGAATAAATAGTTATTATCTTTAGACGATCTTTTCATTTATCTTGGAACTTGTAACATTAAGATTAACCGTCTCTTGGAAGCGTTTGTGGAAGTAATTTAAAATATCTTGAGGCTTTGTTAGCACTTTTCCATCATCGTTGATCATCTGAATTCCTGAGGCAGATATTTTTTCACCAATCTTTGCTTTTGGAATTTTTGTGTATGGACAACTTTCCAAATTGTATTTTGCTCTCCTCTAGCCTAGACAACTTCAACAATTTAAAAAAAAAAAAAATCTGCCAGAAAATGATCGAGCAAAAATCGAGCTACAGTTTAAAACTTTTCTACAGTAGATTAAAAGGATTTTTTTTTTTATGTTTTTCATATTTAAAAGATTCCCTGTTGTGTTGAGATACCATGGAGGCCATCTTATTTACTGCTTTGTTGTGGTCATATAAGTTTGAACAAGTTGTGACATCTTTTCCCATCATCTTCTGTGAAGGGAATTTGCCTTTACCGTACGTACATTTTTGATGAGTAGCTTGAGGAACAAAACCATTATATTAGCATTTATGTTCGTATCCTTCTCAAGAATTAGCTAGTTTACCACCTCAAAATATCTAGCTAGCTTGTAATAAGTAGTGCATAGCTAGCTAGTAGTAAGTAAGTAGTGGCTTGTTAGCTTGACGTATATTAGTACTAATCATGTAGCTAGCAACTATCTTTTAAGCTGTCTTAAAGTTAAACTTAACTTATATATTCTTCTTTGCTTCATTCCATAGTAAACAAGATGGCTGAAGTAAAAGAGCCCAGTCAAGTTCTCATCTGAATGCCCTTGTTGGCTCCGACAGGAGCTGTTGGTATCAGAATTACCCTACTTTGAGAGACATTCTAAGGTATGGAATCTGGTTGAGGGAGCAGAATGACAAGGACAGAAGGAACTACACACTAAGCCAACTGGTGGACAACATATATGAGGGTTATTCGTCAGTGGAGTAAGGCTAATGCTCTTTCATGCCACCTGTGATTAATGCCAAGATTACCATTCTCCTTAAATTGAAGAGGATCTGGATCCAGGCAAATAATTTTTCCTTTGGGAAGAACTCCAGATTCCAAGGAACGGTTTCAATGTAAAATTGCAAATTATTTGACATTTTGAATTGCCAGTGTCCTATAACGCTGTGTTGAGGCAGGCTGCGAGGGCTGTGAGAGAGAAGCCCATATCCAGTGTTCTTGTCCGAGAGAAAAGAAGATTCCTCAGATTGATCTGGTCTACATTAAGGGTCAGAGAGAGAAAGTTTTGGTAGTAAAGGACCACACCAACTCGGGACTCCTGACGCGACTGAGCACAAGAAACTTGTGAAGAAATTAGAGAGGAGGAGAAGGAAAAGATTGGAGAAAAGAAGAGCCAAAGGAGATCATGGAGGATGTGAAGAGATTTCTGCCAGATGATGAAGAGGACCTAGAATTAGACAGCAGTGTTGCTGACGAGTTTCTCTTCCTGGCACCAGCCATGAATCAGGAGCATCAGCCAAAGTACACAGAAACTACGATGACATAACAAATATTGCCTTGGCTAGCATAAGGTATGGCACTGGACTAAGGGCAACGGCAGAATTGCAACTGCTGCACTTCTTGATGCTGGAGTTATTCACTGATGATAACCCTAGTAAGGTGATAGACGAACAAGGTTGGGAGAGCACAGGAGAAGTTAATGAAAGAGATTGGGAGACTTTGAGAAGAAATGTAGAGAGGAGGGGTCGATCTCCTGCATCCTCTTTGATGGACGATTGACATGACAAATGTGATCATGGAGGCTGAGGGCAGTGAACAGTCCTATATGGGAAAGATCAAAGAAGAGCACTACAGTGTCGCAAGTGAGCCTGGGAGCAACTACTTGTTCCACTTCACTCCAGAAAAGGCAACCCAAAATAATCCCATGCTGAACAGATAGCTAAGGTTATCTTTGAATGGCTGAAGGGAGGGGTTTTGACAAGACTGTGTGGGCCATTGAGGGGACTCGACTAATGTAACACTGGTGTCAGAGCTGGAGTGATGCGAAAGCTGGATTACACCTCGGGAAAAACTGGTCTGGTTGGTGTGCAACTTGCACACCAATGAACTTCCCCTTCGCCGTCTCATCATTGAGCTTGATGGCCCGACTCTCTCTGACAACAAATTGTCTGGGCCGATCGGAAAGATGCTTGATTCAGTTACAGACTTGGATATCAATCCAAACTTCAACTGCATCTGTGTTGTCCCTCCACTTATCAACTGCCTGATGAGGTCATCCAGGATCTCTCAACAGACCAACACTATGGCTACAAAATAGTCTGTGCGGTCAGGGAAGGAGTACTCCCTGCAAAACTGGCTCTGTTGGAGATTGGCCCAGTGAATCACAGCCGCTGGCTCACCACAGCTAACAGATTTCTCAGACTGTGGTGTCAAAGCATGGACTTAGAGGAAAGAACCTGAAAAATCTGCAGCTCATAGTGGATTCATCATCGGTGGTGTGTACTATCCCTGCTGGTTCAATGCCAAGGTCAAGCATTGCTGGATCAAAGGGCCTAGGCACATTTTATTCCAGCTGGACATGCCTCAGTCACAGAAAAGGAGGTGCTTGACCTCGTAATGCCAACTGTGAGAAGATCTGCCTGGTATGCTCACGTGAGATGCTCATCCAGGCACTGCTGTGCTCTGAGGACCAGAAGGACAGGATCAATGGGGTGGAGAAGATCCTGACAATCAGAGGAGAGGGGGATCCAAATAGCCAACTTGGGGACTCCTCGGTCAGAATGAGGAAGACACCGGAGATCAATACAGAGGCCACCAGCATCAATGACCTCATCAGCTGGTCAGATGAGTATTAGAGCCACCCCTTACCTGCTCCTTAAGCACCTTGGAGGTAAAGGGCTTTATCAACAGTCCAATGAAGGTGCCCAACTGGCCATGCCACACTCAAAGCATCGAAGGGTAGTAAAAATGGTGACAGAGGCTTCAGCCAAGTATTATTCCCAGGAAAAGAGGGATGGTGCCATCAGGGCACAGGAGCCAGCAGGAGGCTGATGGCAAAGAATGACTCCAAGCAGGACTTGTTCAACCTGATTAGTATAGGAAGTAGGTGAAATGGAAGGTGACATTTCAGAGCTCAAACTCTTTTTCAAATGAATGTGCAAGTTTTGTTCATGGTTCAGGTTAATAAATATGTTAATGTAATACTGTGATATTATGTTTCAATATGTGTATGAATATTATTCCTTTGAAGATTGCAGGGCTGTGGTACCACAAATCAAATTCCCATAAAACGGTAGAAAACTGATGGATTAAGGATGACAAATGTATTGAAACCAAGATGACCTCTAGTTGCTCTAGTATCTATAACTGAAGCAAATATAATCCCAAGCAACTTTCCCAAGAAAGGTACAGAAATAAACACCCCAAAAAAGTATCCCATATAAGTTGAATTATCTGGAAAATGACTGATAATTCGAAAATGTACCTATTTTTTAATGGAAATTGATCTAGAATAGAATAATCCTATCTTAAAAATCTTTCATTTTTGAATTCCCTACTTAAAAACAATAAATAAACACCTACAATTTTTTGGTTTGAGAAAATAAAAAAATATGACCCAGAGTGGAAAATAGCACAAAATCCCCATTTTGCCATTTTCAAAGTGAAATAGATGTAGCCGGGTTATCCTGTCACAAAAAAAAATCAATTTGATTCCCCACTACCAACCACAGCAATCCCACTATCTTTAAATTTCACAAAAAAAAGTATCCCGCCTAATACTCCAGTACGTCCACCCCATGTATGTATGTCGTTTGTTCCCTTTTTCTAGCTCTTAAAAATTTGACTTCTCATGGAAAAAAAGTCATTCTTCCTTGTTTTTTGTTGTTTCATCTTCCTTAATGATAACTATATTTCGTCATAAAAGTGACTTAAACGGCTTCCATTAGCTGCATAGGTAGCATTATTCTTCCCTTCCTTGTATTTTACAGCTGGTAATCCATTATTATATGTACATCCGTCTTGATCCCCCCCGGGCATAATATAAGTTTATAATTTTTAACTGTTGTTTGATTCAGTGTATGAATTGGCAAACTATTTTGTAGGCTTGGGAATAAAAGGGAGTTTACAGTGAATATAATAGAGTATTTATCAAATATGTTACTCACACATAAAACATATAAGTGTGTGTCTGTATCATTCTATTTCCTTACTGTGAACGTCACTGGTAACCTTTTGTATATTTATATTTTTTCTACGCCTTATGCCTTTTTGTTGCTCTGGTCGAGGAACAATCACCATTTTCATCCCCTTAAATTTTGTGAAGCACGAATATATCAACGTTATTCTAAATGATGAAGATTTGTTGATTTTCGTATACTTAAGATGGCTCTTCATTGACTTTTTGAACATTTTTTCTTTTCTACTTTTATTTAGTCTATTGTACATATGAGTATATTATATAGTTGCTGGTAAAGGATACTGAAGCTATTAAATAAATCTGATACAATATGATCGATAATATTTATATATATTATTTATGTATATATATATATATATTATCGAATCATCTACTGCTCAAAAAGTCCTTGTTGAGCAAATAATTATAGAACTGCTCGTTTGGCTCTGACGTAAGCAATAAAAAAACAGCTTTAAGGATGCCCTATCTCATGTTATGTCAAATGACGATCTTACATTATCACTTCATACACATCATCAATATTCTCTGGCAGAACGGTTGGTTGTGGACGACCTTCACGGGATCGTCTTTGAGTGAGCGTTCATGCATTCATTTTCACAGTGCTATAAGATCGTGCTTCATTACCACAAAAAAATTTAATTCATCAATACACTCTTGTTGGGAATATCCACATCTAAAGTTATATAAATGGAAATCACGAAAATGATGAGACGATTATTTCACTTTTTGCATAACGTAAAAAGCCGTTGTAATAACAGGCCAAATTTTAGATTATGCTCAGCGACAATATTTTCTACATGATGCTACAAACTTTAGGTGTAATATTGGACCTTACAAGTTCTCTATCGGTCAATCTCTAATATATATTTTTTTCAGAAAATTATTTTTTACAAATGCTAGTGTTTTTTTTATTTCCTAGCTTTAATGTGCATTTTAAAGTATTTTCGGTTCATAAACTTCACTGAGAAAAAACATTCAACGAACTTGCCAGAAATATATTTAGCAGCCGACGTGGATCATATTAATTAATTTATATTTTACTATCCTGTCACTTCTCCCTTCCTCATACGTTGTTGAGTTTTCCATTCTCTCTATATATTTAAAATAAATCTTGGGAACGTATCCAATATAATATATTGTATAAAATATAAACTTAATTTGTCTGCTGAGAAATATCGACAATACGATCTTAGTACATCTTCAATATTAATCATAATATTGTTTATTAGACAAGTGATGAAAGGTGTTATATCCACGTAACAATGGGGTGTTCTAACAAGACATTATACTGCATGACGGAGATGAGAGGGACTTAGATCATAGGTTTATCTACTCAAGCCACGGATTATTATATCCATTCTCCAAAATATATATTTATGTACATAGCTCATAAGCCTATGATCCACTAATATTAGTTACAACAGTATCCCTGGCCTTGTTGTCAGCGAAATTACATTTAGGAGGAAGGATATTTATCCTTGTAGGCACTCAATAATGGCTATAAGAATAATAATAGCAATTTGTATTTTATTCCACGAAATGGTAATTGAATTTCCAGGTAGATAAAAGCCTTACGCAACACGAATGAAACAGCAACATATACAATACATATGAATTGAACAATTGTGTAGAATAGATATATTTAAAGGAGGCACATTACTTTCATTCAATAGTATCATATGAATACCGAGAGTAATAATGTAAACAGTGCATTTTCTGTGTTATGAGCAGGGCTGTAGGAATCTGGTAAATAAACTTTCTGGGCATAAACGACCTTTTAACGCATATAACGCATATTTGGGCCTTTTTCTGCATATTTATCGCATATTTTGAACAAATTTTGAGGATATATATATATACATCAGGAAACGACCGGAACACCTTTTTTCCCCGGGACCCGGGCCGGGACATAATATATATTTTTGTTCCTTCCCCATCTCAAGTGAAGAATTTCCAAAAAAAGTGACGACTTTTTTTAAAGAAAAGAGTCTAAAAAAAGTGACGACATTTTTTTTAAAGAAAAGAATCCCAAAAAGTTTCTTTAGTGATGATTTTTAATTTTTTTTTAATGACAAACGAAATATTGCAAAAATATTGATGTCCCGGCCCGGTGTATAAAAAAGCCGGGCCACCGGGCCGGGACGCTCCAAAAACAGCCGGGTACCTGGTCGTTTCCTGATATATATATAATATATATATATATATCAGGAAACGACCGGGTACCCAGCCCGGTCCGGTCCCGGCTGTTTTTTGAACGGCTCGGGCGATCATTTCAAGGGGATTGGACACTTCATAGAATCTCTCAATGACGACAACTTGGCAATCGTCAAAGCCAAGAAACTGTTCAAGGACCCAAAGCTACCGGGTCAGCTGGCATTCATCTAGGGCAACTTTACTCAACTGGTACGCGCCATTTCAAGCCTGCAAACCGCCTTCCACTGACGGAGAGCATTGGAATCCTTGAGATGGTGCAGATGCAGCTGACCGTTGAGCCCTTTTCCAGCAAGTTGAACAGTGTCCTTGAGAAGAATCCGGACTTCGAAAAAATTAAATTCTACTCCAGAATTCTGAAGAGAGAGACATTGGAGCTCAAAGATGATCCCAAATTGCCGTTCCTCTAGTCGTATGCTCCAATTACCTCTGTGGACTGCGAAAGGGTCTTCTCCAAACTAAAGTCTCTTTTGTCTGACCAGCGAACCAGTCTGACAGAGAGGCATGTAAAAGATATGCTCATTCTCAGTGGAACAATGATTACATGACGTAATTTTTATTCATTTAGAATGTACATTATTTTCCAACATAAAAAGGCTTTTTTTGCTTATTTAACCTTTTTTTTTCGCATATTTAGTCATTTTTCCCCGCATATTTCTGGGCATTTAGGCATTGTTTTTGTTCCAAATTCCAACAGCCCTGGTTATGAGAGTGTTCCAGGTAAAGGCATGCTTGGGAGGCATTCAAGTATGTAATTTTTTTATTAATAAAGTTGAATTTTTGATGATAAAATAATTATTTCCGATTGATAAATGTTACATTGTTACGTTACTCTTTATTGGTCATACCCGAGGTACATCTTTAGCGATTGCATAAAAAACTTACATTGGGAATTCTTTTTTTAAACGACATAAGCATGTCAAAATATTTTCTATTATTGGCCTAAGTTTTGGAGGTTATCATGCTCCTGCATTTGTATAAAATATGCTGTTTTTTATGAGTAATAAATTGACTTCTTTCTGGTTGTTGCCTATATAAAATAAACAAATCCTTTAACCCTGGCTACAACTTCATTGCTATTTTCTTTCCTACCCTTACCATTTATGAAATATATGTTTCCAATGTTTTGATAGATTCCGACATTTTGACCCCACATAGATTAACTTTGATTGTAAAATTCGCTTAAATGTTAGACTTATTAAAACTGATTAGTAAATCTGAGTAGTCCTGATACTTTAAAAAAATTAAGTTTTTCAAATATAGATTTTTTTCTTCGCTACCAGGTTATACAAGAGTTACATAATCTGCAAAAGCTTCAATCCTTAGCTCAGCTTCTCCAAACCTAATGCCTTTTACATGCTGGCATATAAAGTAATGAGAGTATCATTAAGAAAAGAATTTTATTTACAACAAATGGGATATTGTGTATCTATAAAAGAAAGATTGTCATATAAAAACGAACAATAAGGTAAAGAAGCCAAAAAGAGCTAGAAAGAAAAACACCAACTATGAGAACCAAGAATGCCCTTATTAACCTTTTTGGAAGTCAATCCCTTATTAATCTTGCTCTTGATTCCTTATATTATTTCCTATGACAGAGCTACCGCTTACAATCAAATACTAAAATATAGAACTTACATTAATAGATACGAAATGAAAATGAAGGAGAAAAAAATAATGCATGTAATTGATAAAGCTCTATTTATATCTCCTATATTAAAAAAACAAGGGATTCTATTCGGTATAAATATTTCTTGAGATCTTAACAAAGGCCAGAGCTATTATATACACACATAAATGAGCATTGTAAACTTTAACAAAGTAATTTTTCAAATTTTCTTAGACAAAGAATCATAACATCAAGTATCAGTTATATAAACTATGGACAAAAAATATAAAATCTTTAAAATACCAAATATATTTAAAAAGTAATTAGTTAAAAAAAGTAATTAATTTTACAAAGTGTTTTTGAACTATGTTTACATCTTTGAAATGATGTATAGAAATGGATTGAAAATATTTAAGCTGATCTAGAGTCATGGCCCAATTGTGATTCAAAAATGCAAAATATCTTTTAACTCTTGCTAAAAAATTGGCTGTAACTCTCGATTGTTTTTTTTTTCAACAAGGATTTCGATTTTTTTAATATTTCAAAATAGTTACCCTTGACAGATAAAGGATTTTTTTCTCGTTATCCCGTTGATCCATCCTCTTAGTATATAAAAATGAGTAAGTTATAATATTGAATAAGTTCCGCATATGAATATTTATCAGTAATCATTACAATTAGTCTATACTCGATTTGATAGGTGTATTTAAAACAAAGTAGTATGCTTCATTTAAGCTTTATATGTGTTCAAGTAGTAACTTACAAGAGAAAAAGCCCATACACACACACCCTAAAGGACTTTTTAATTCAAGTAGCGTAATGAGAATTATCTTTTTACATATATATATATATATATATTGGGAGCTCTCTTAAAATAGAAGACCCTCGCTAAGTACGTGACAACCATTTTCAACACCATGGTGGTTGTAAGAGGGGAGAAAGTGTTGGAAGATCCTGCGGAAGGCGAACAAATAAAAGAAGCCATGCTTTTTAATTAAGATAGGAAAAAAGAACCTTGAAAACATTCAGAGGAGGGAAAAGGGGTTTATTTTAAACATATTTACACGAATAAATGGCTTTGCTTATTTGAGATATTTGTGCTTGTGCTGTGCCTCAGAAATAAGAGAGATAAAGTTAATAATAAAGCTTCCATATGAAATACAAATTGATCTTTTGTTTTGTTGTAAGCACTTTTTGTATGGCTTTCTTTGTGATAGTAACTATATACTACATTCTTCTACTATTCATTATATAAAACTACAATAAGTTAACTGTTTAATCCTATCACATCGGAACATAATGTATCAATCAATAAAATTTTGCTAAAATATTATTTATTAGATAAATCAAATTTTCAAAAAATATCCCAAACTCTTAAAAATTGTGCCTCCATTGATTCATTTTTCTTAGCTTTGGACTCCCCGACGAGCAGATTTTATTTTTTGAATGGTACGGTCAAAAATGAGATGAATCAATGCTTTCTTCTCTTCTTTACAGGGACGACAAGTATAATGTTGTGATTTGTCAATTTTTTATGAAGAACAATTTGGCCGTAGACAATGGCCATAATATTTATCATGTCTTTCAAATGTAGATATCTTAACTATAAGCGACTATCTATTGTATATGTAGACTCTGGGCCAGTTCTTAGGTTTTCAAAAAATAGACTCCTATCGAGGATTTCGAACGGGCCAAAGCGAAATTGGACACAAATTAAATTTCCCCTGATTTATTAGGCAGTCGATTTTTAAGCCATTTTTTAAAAAATATCATCTTTTAATTGTATGAATTGTAACCTGTAATTGTATCTAGAAGTTTTTTTTTTAGAGTAATAGATCAACACCCCTTCGTATCATAGTGTTCTTCAATTAAGTGTATATATTTTGTAAAGTAATCGAATATAAAGAGTACCTATTATTAACTAACTAAAAATTGTATGAAAATATAATTGATTTCTTATCGGTTTCATATATAAAAACAGCTGCTTTATTTTAATTATAAAAATTGAAGCGCTCTTCATACTCTTATGCAATACTTTTCAAATTTAGCTCTTAGTAAGCCTTTAACTCATATTTTGATAGATTTATCATGTTGTAATGGGGTTCTATTGAATATAATATTCAACAAATATTATATAAACAGAAAGCCCTGGTTGACATATATGTTTTCAACCCCACTCCTGGAGACTTTGTTTAATACCTCCATCGTGTAATTCGACATGATTTCTCTTGGGACCTCCTACTCCTCTTGTAGATCCAAAGCCCTTCTCTTCCTAACCCCCTTTGTGAACATTTATATAATAATATGTTTAACATTATTTACATGTGTATTATAGAAAATGAAAAGAAAGTACACCTCTTTTTTGTTTGTGTGTGTCATCCATTTTGTCTAATGAGGTGGAAGAGGAGAGAATCAAGAGGATGGGTTCAGGGGGGGGGGGGGGCAGAACTCATGTAAACAAAGAGGGATATTTCCAATAATAAATATCAAAAAATGTGACGTCATCACTTAGACGATTTGCCTGTATATCTAATACCTACACCATCTAAATAAATAACAATGTGTTTAAATATTTAATAATATGATGAACAAATATCGATGAAGCTTCACAACCTCGTATATAATTTCATTTAAAATATAAGATTTTTATGACTCTGTGTAACTATATTCACATGATTTTTAGCAAATGGTTTAATATATGTTATATGCATTAGGTTTTCAATTTTCAGGCCGAAACTCAGCCAATTATTAACAACTGAAAAGGTTTGATTATTTATATTTTGCACTAGTCTATAAAAGTAGTAGTCATTTCTATCAAACAGACAGAAAGATAATGAGAGAAAAGAAAGAGAATATAGATATTTTTATGCCATAAATCATAACAAATCGATAATGTGACGTCATGTGTGACGTTTCAGTTTTTCTTTTCTAATCAGAGGAATCTAAATATTGCGTTCTGCGCATCTTGTATTATCTATTATCTTTGGGATGAGTTTCAGTTGAGGGGTCTCAACAAATGGATTAAGGTTCCTTTGAGACTTAAATGTGAAGGGATCACCGACCTACATAATATCTGGATACTATTCAACTGAGAAGAAACATTCAATGTATTTGAATATGTCATAGATATAGTTAAAATGGCTGCTACACGAGAGGGGGTAAACAATGAAATATGATCCACATTGATATAGAATACTAATGAATAGAAGAAGGGAAATATACCAGTGATGTCATAGCCCTAACCCTCTTTATCATAGACTTATTATGGAAACAATTTTAAGTAATGGTAAAACCTCTCGCTTATCTTCAGAGTGAGGAGCAACGCAAATATTTGTATTCTGCATAAATGAAAAATCCTTTAATTTTTCGCAGCCTTTTCTCTCCGCCTTCTTTATGAGAGAGTGCTCTTAGAGAGGATATTTTTAGTATTCACGACTTAAGAGAAAATTCCGTTGTTAAAGATGATAATTTTCATTTTCTCTTAACAGATCTGCTAACAGTTTCTCCGATGCCTTGGCATTTAATTTCGAATGTTTATTTCCCAAAAATGAAGTACTAGGAATTTTAATGGAGTATATTAGAGAGCTTAATCTCCCCCCCCCCCCCAAATTGGCGTTTGAGAATTTTAAAATCGTTAAAAAATATAGCAGAAAATTACATGGCATGTATAATGGTCCATAAAATATAATTCAAATCATTCTTCTGTTTGGTTAGGCCGGTAGGAAGAACAATACTTATTGGAATTTGCCATCTTAAATTCATGAGCTAAGATCGTCAAAAAGCTCTGAATATACACAGCATTAAAAACTTCATAATTTAAAGCTACTTTGTATACAAGCTGTAGCTACCAGGTATACAGCTTTTAAATTGAAGATATTGCAAGGGAAAATGCCAATTGGACCCTCGCCATTAAGCAAAGCAAATATTTCCAACAACAGCACTGCAACATAAAAGTTTTTACTTCAAATAATCCAAAGCTTTAAAAAAATGTGAAAAACTTACATCATGACTAATTTATATTTATTTTTAACTTTTTCTTTCTATTTCATTTGTGTGTTTATTATGAATATTATTTTTTATTTTACTATTATTATATGATTTATTGCTGATTATATCTCCTATTTATTTACTTTTTATTTCTATGCATACTTTATAAGCATTGTTGGTCGAATATTACCATGAAAGTAGTATGTATATACTACTTTTTACTGCGTAGTAATATTTTTAAAATATTAGTTATTACTTCTCAAAAGTAATATACTACTTTGAGTAATATACTACTTTTTTGAGCATTCCGAAACATAAGTAAAGGCAATTCAAGAGAATTTTAAAAAATCCTCACCAAACCTAGTTTGCATTTTATAATAATCCTATATATGTTATTTCAATATTATAAAGTGAGCACAAGGCTCAAACATGATAAAGTCGGTGAATTCAAAGACTAATAAATGACTTCTGACATTATGAGAGGCATAGGTTTAATTATCCAACCCAAGCCCTCGGGCCCCGCATGTCGATTGAGGCTTTGAGGGTTGAAACCCACTGCCAACCCTAATTAGGAATGAGAGAACCCTAATTTACAATATTATACACCCCAATCCCTCTGGTCCCGCCTGCTGTTATGGGCTATTATTTAGGATTGAACCCCACCGCCAACTCTAGCTAGGTTTAAAAGTAGTCCTTACTTTCAATCTAATATACCCAAGCCCTCGGGTCTCGCCTGCTGATATAGGCTTTTATTTAGGGTTGAAACCCACCGCCAACTCTGGTTAAGTATAAAAGGAGTCCTTACTTTCAATATTATACACCCAAAGCACTCGGGTCCCGCCTGCCGTTTGGGCTTTGGATTAATGAGAGTGATAAATACGGATATTTTATCCCCAGTCAGGCTTAGGTAAAAATTTGCAAATATTAATAGGGTCCCTCTCATTCCTAATAAAGGTTGGCGGTAGGTTTCGACAACCAAAAATAGACTAAATCGAAAGGTGGACACGAGGACTTGGGCTGAATTTGAATGAAAAATTGGGCCTCTAATAGGGTTTGGCGGTGGGTTTCAACACTAAATAATAGCCTATATCGTCAGGCAGAACCCGAGGGCTTGGGTTGTATAATATTGTATATTAGGGTTCTTCTCATTTGTAATTAGGGTTGGCGGTGGGTTTCAACCCTAAATAAAAGCATATATCAGCAGGCGGGACCCAAGGGCTTGGGTGTATGAGATTGAAAGTAATGACTCCTTTTATACCTGGCCAGAGTTGGCGGTGGGTTTCAATCCTAAATAAAAGTCTATATCAGCAGGCGGGACCCGAGGGCTTGGGGTGTATGATATTGAAAGTAAGGACTCCTTTATACCTGGCCAGAGTTGGCGGTGGGTTTCAACCCTAAATAAATGCCTATATCAGTAGGCGGGACCCGAGGGCATGGGGTGTATGATATTGAAAGTAAGGACTCCTTTTAAACCTAGCTAGAGTTGGCGGTGGGTTTCATCCCTAAAAGCCTCAATCGACATGCGGGGCCCGAGGTCTTTGAGGAACTTATTTTCTTTACGATAAAATCCTCCATAAATAACGAAAAGGGTGTTCTGTGTGTTTAGGTCTAATGGAATCCCCTGTCTTAAATATCAATTTTAACGTGCATTTTTAATTTTATTAATAAGCAGGATTATGACCACTGTGTGACGTCACATACATTCACAGCTCATTAATTTTCATCAAAAAGGCCTGTCGAATATTTTTTTCTCACGAAAGTAATATGTAACTAGGATATTACATATTAGTTATTACTTGAAAGTATATATTACTTTAAAGTAATAATTAATATGTTTGTTCTCTCTAGTTAGTCGCAGTAATATAACTAAGTAATATATTACTCGCACGCGCGTTAGGGAACAACACTGTTTATAAGTGACCCCTCTATTGTTGATTTTCAGCAAGCAATAATTTTAAATTATATTGTTTACCTATGTATATATATACGCAACTGCATGTTTTAAATAAATTAATAAATAACAATTGACCTATTCATTTTTCAAAGGCGCGCCAAATCCAATTAAATGCAACGTTCTTGGAAGAAACCCTTTGAAGCAAATGTTTCTTCGTGAAAACTCATCATCGTAGGACGGTCAATTCTGTGGGGTACGCCATAATTTGATTGCCTAAAGTAATCGGCGAAATTTGAAAGACGAACAAGATAATCGTTGTTCACCATGACAATGCGAGCTCTCATTCATTGATCCGTACCCTTTTGTCAGGATAGACAACAAACAAAAATGCAGGTCATCAATTTTCGTCACTAGTAAGTGCTGTAGAGTTGATAAATTTAGAGGTGGTACAGTTGGAGAATCTTGGAGAATGCTTCAAGAACAATAAAACCATTCGTGATGATAAATATTCGCAATTTCATTATGAGGCCATAAAATCGGTAATCAAAAACAAATTGGAAGGTTTTGGAATTATACTTTAAATAATCAAAGAATAGATTACACACGCACGCAAATATAGCATTTTTAGCAAACTTAAAGTAAGTATCTGAATGACATAGATTAAGACAAAAGAGACAGTGAGCCGTACAGGGAATGTGCAGGTCATGACCCTGTCAATAACAAAAAAGAAATCGGTCACTATCAGAGCCAAGTTCACCTCTTGCAATAATTTGTTAAAAGCTCTATAGTGGTCGACCTCTAGTAACACTTATGGTGAAAATTGACTCATATGTCATTTAATGAAGGGATAATAAAACAAATAAGAATATAAAGAAAAAGGAACTACAAAAGACATTTAGTCATAAAAACACAGATGTTCAGAATGGACTCTCTTTTTTATTATTAATTATGAAACATTTGGCATATTATAATAATTTCCACCTTCATTGGGCACTCCTGGTACAAAGATATATTTTACATAATTTATGTATGCCCTACACAAAAATATCATTGTTTATATATGGTGGACAAAATTATATTAATAGAGCGAATGGAATATAAGTTTAAGTTGCGACTAATAAATTATATTCTGCTGAACGACGTCGTTTTATGGAAGAATTATATTATATATATATATTTGCTGATTATTGTGATAAGTGTCTGTATGAGTTTCTATAAGAAACATATATTTATTGGATTGAGATATTGTTTTAGTCAGTACGCAGAAAGAAGAGGTTCGATGAAGGGTGTCAAGCATTCAATCACAAGCTGGAACCTGTACAAACGTAAATCACTTAGGATTGCAAAATAATTTGCATGTATTATAATATAAAAGAGAGATAAACAGTGCATCCCTCTACTTCGGGGTTTTGTTTTGTTCTCAATAAATTAGAAGTTTAAAGGTTTCGTGAATTAAATGGATATTTTGTTAATGTTGCGTTTGATTATTTATTACTTAGCAGCATTAAGATTTAAATCGTGTTATGTGGAACATTTCATATATGATATAACACTTCAACAGTGTAAAAGGTTTAGGAAGAAAATACAAGAAACTAACGAGTTCGAGTCAGTTATACTACTTTAAGAGCTTTTTTTAGTGTAATTTCACAGCAACAAAAAATATCTATAATTTTCAAATATATTTCGTAGCATTTTACTAGATTAAATTAAGTGTTATAAGATAAAAAACCATCTTTTTATTGGAATATAATTAGTACGTTCTAATGTATCGTTAAATCAGAATCCCTCATTAAAAATTGTGAGGGGTAAAGTATAAGGATAATAAGATACTCTGCATTTTGAATTATAATGTTAATATATGTTTTGTTTTTAACGTAACTGTCTTAAGATTGTGTTTTTTATCTCCTACTTTCTAGTGTATTCTTATTTTTTTTACACTGTATAGGTTTTAGCTAATAAATAAACTAACAGAAATGCACGTTTTCTTGGACAGTTCTTATATTTATTGGGTGTGTATCACTACGTATCCATATAACATTATTTATGTTTTTACGCATTAATATCATTTTATATACATTCTCTTTTTTGTTTTTGTATATATTTTTATGAATTGTGGAATTAAAAAATATTATTTTATTGGCTTATCTTTGATGTGTATATGAATTCAATATGAAATGAGTTCGACTCCCCGTTGTTAGATTTACTCTCAATAACTATATTACCTTAAACTCCCATTCATCATGAACCACAATATTTTTTTTAATTTCCTTTTTTGAAAGGTTTTTAATTAATCTTATAAATTTTTCGTTTGAAAAAAATCTTAACTTTTAAAAAATTGTCATCAAGCCATTTTGATATCTTCTACAGTTTATTAGCCAGTCCTAAACATAAAAATCTCTGATGTTATTGTTATTTTTTTTGGTGAAACCAGGTGACTCGGTTCAGTTTTATCTATCCTGCTCCAGACAGCTCTTTAATTTTTTATATAAATTAATATAATTTTAAAAAAAACTCAAAAAATTGTAAAAATAATAATATTTTATTCCTACTACCAAATATATAATTCAGTGAAATTCCAACTTTTTTGGTTATTATGTTTTGTTACTTTTTATTTTGAGTAAGCTATTCTTTAATTATTTTTACAATTATTGTGATTATTTTATATAATTTACTATGTTTTAAGGGCTAATTTTTACATTACGAAATATAATTTTAGCCTATAATTCTTATTAAATCGTTCTATGATATATAATTGCTCTGAATAAAAAATAATAAATAATATCATGCGTTCGTTAAAAATTAGTTACAAACATTTTATTCGGTAATCTGCGACAATTTTATACGGTGTATTTTTTTTGCGTAATTGGTTGGACAGAATTGCATTGGACTGGATATAAATTAGCATTATAATATGTAAATAAGTCTATCGAACCAAGGATATTATCAATGAGATAGACCAAAATGACCATCCCCTCTCGGGATTCGAACCTACGCCTTCAACACTAAGAGTGGAACACACCTTAACACACTGAGCTACCGTATTTATTTTATCTTTTTGTATTTTATTTGTTTTGATTGAAGCTCTTTCATTGTACTGGCAAGACTCTTCGTTCATCTTTTACATGCTATAAACGATGTTTTGTGACATATCGAAAGTGTGGTAATTTTTTTTCGTATTTTAATCGTTGATTTCTTGCTTACGAATGGTATAGCAACTTTTTTCGGGCACACAAGTTTTTTAACACGCCTTAACGCACATGGCTATCGCACTATCAACATTTTTTTTTTTTGCATAAAATATTTCAAAACATCCATCAAAATATACATTAATTATTACTTTTTATGGACCGTACCAAGAAGCTAAAACCCATATTGTTCTCGACAAATGATTTTTATAAATCTCATGGAAATTTATATTTTGGAAATATATATTAGTATTTTTTAAATCTTTTCCTTACATAAACTACTAAATGGCATTTCATGAAGAAAGTTTTTAATAACAAATTATATATCAATCTTTTTTTTTTCAAAAACATATCCTCCAAAACGTTGTTTTGGTGGGTGAAATTTGCTGAGAAGCTTTTCTGAGTGAGCAACTGGGGTTTTTCTTCAAAGAAACTCTTACCTACTGAACCACTGCTTCTGTTCTTTTTTTTCATTTGTTTTTTCTTGTGGATGGAACCAGTCTTATTAAAATGATCAAGAACTCTTGTGAACTGGATCAGCTGGTAAGATTTTGATCTTGAAGTGAAGTATAAATTCTCGGCGTACTGTGGAAGGAGAAGGTGTTTTGCCAAACTGCAGGATGATCCATTTCTTCTCAAGTTCAGAAAACATTTTTGAGGTTGACCATCAATGCAGATTTTATATTTTGAACAAAATGGCGTATCAATAATACGATTTGAATTATTTTTTTAAATACTTCTAATTCGCAATTTAAAAATTAAATTTCTGATGGATCACACTGTACATTACTTTTATGGAAAATAATTGGTTTATTTAATGTTAAACATATATTTGGGACCTCAAACTTAGTATGTCGACAATTCAAATTGTTACTTTTTCTTTCAATAACACGACCCTCAAACATTCCATCTTTGGTTCAGTCAAGCAAATATGTCTTCTTATGGACTAGCTTATTTCGACTAAATTGACTTTAGACTCAATATATGATATAACACTAGGTGGGATTTCAATCGAATATACTCGGATATAGCCAGTCATTCAATTATACTTTAAACTTGACTAAAACTTTAATTATTACTTGTGACTTCGATCTTTAAGTAATATTGAATCAGTTTTATAAGATATGAGCAAACACATCACCCATTAAAATTTTCATTCAACTTATATAAGAAAAAATCATCCGTGACAATAAAATTATAATCATTGTGATGTGTGAAAGATTAGGCTCCTTCTTTGTCGCTCATACAAATTAGGACACCATTTTATGGCAAACTCAGCGATCGGAAAATGAATCAACTCTGCATCATCCTTGGATGAAGATCAGGACGGATTTGAATTTACGTTTTTTTTTTTTGCAAATGCCCATTCTGAAAATGTAATTCTGGATTAGTAGCAATAAAAGTCTATTAGGAGAACATTATTTACTACAAGTTGATTTCTTAGGCAATATATTTAGGTAATATCAAGAAGCTAGCCTGTCAACTAACACTTTTAAGAGTACAATTGCATTGGAAAATAGTTTAAACATGTTAGAGAGGTTCAAAGAAAATTATGGATTTAAAGAACTTGAACTGCCACTCAAGGCACAACATGTTGTGAAAACCGCGTCATTGAACATATAAACCTAATATATTGCTCCAGTATTTACCTTCCAGGCTAAATATCATCATTTAAATAATATTTGATCCTTACAATATAGATATACGAATCAAAATTGGACATTTTCATTCCCAACATATGTTACTCCTTAAATATAATGGCCATCATTAGAAAAACATTAAATAAAAAACGTAAAATATTTATTCATTTCTCAACATTCACACAACTTTACCATAAAAAACGCTTTTAAGCAAATAAAGAACTAAAAAATCAATTCACACGATGTAAAAGAAAAAGCGAGAGAGGGCTTAAAAAACCTCTACTCTTACAATTATTAACAATGCCTTTAAAAATACATTTCTTTAAAATACTTACATACAGAGATAGATACATATTTCTACTACCAAAAAAGAAAAATAATACAATTCATAACTTTTTAAGATACAAACAGTGGGCATATTTATCAATATTACATCGAATTTATTTTACTTTGGAGGGAGAGTAATCTAAATATATGTACATGGAACTAGATAAAGTTTAGAGCAAGGGGGAGGAAGACCAAATGATAATGGAATAAATATTTTATATACAATGGAACGGTTTTACTTATCATTTGATAAATATTGTAATAATAACATATTGGACGGTTATTACTGGATCGGGCAATTAAGTGGGCTGAATGGGCCGACTTTATAAGTATAATATATATGTATTAATAATAATAATATGGATTTTTATTGAACACTTGTGGAATGTAGCAAAGTAAATGGAGAGGAAAAATTTCAGAGATGGGGGTCAGAGATTAAAGAAGGCTGAAAACTAATAACTACAATGTACCTTTAATACTGGAGACTGGGCGTAGGTTTGTTTTAAAGGAGTGAAAAGAAAACCTGCTATATTTGTTATAGATGGATGTATTTGACAATTAGCCAATCAGGATCCATTATTTTATATAAGAGCACCATCACATTAAATAAGCAAAGCAAGATCTATAGAACAGGGCACTTGAAAAGTCTGAAAACAAATAATCTGAGTTGTACAGCGTAGTTTTGACATTAATAGGGTAATCAATTGGGTATAAATAAAGCTCAATGAAGAAGCTTTTTAGGTATCTATCGAGTAATAGGAACAAATAGTGTTGTGTGTTGATTCATTATTTAATTTGAATATCGTATCGTAACATATGTGTTAAATCCGCTTATCTATAATATAATAACAACTTTAATGACATCATTAATTCTTTCAACTTCTAAGATCATGTTTTTGACTTATCAAGTAACCTGACTTATCTACGTCGATCGTAGTAGACAGAGGCCCTGGACAAAGAACCATGTTAGAAGTCTCTCTTTATGTAAACGCATATTTGTTATAACAATGAAAATAAAATGCTGAGGTAACGATGGGTAGCACTGAAGGTATTTGTAGGATCTTCATTGTTGGGGGAAAGACACGGACAGAAAGAACTAAAAGAGAGTGAGACTTTATATTTTTAATCTCACTATTTTATGTAAAAATATATATTATTAGAACCATAAAGTCTAACTCTTTCTTAAGCTTCTTCTTTCACGGTCTTTCCCCAAGAAATGCATTCAGCGCTATCACGCGTCACTTCGTCACTCTATATTCTTAAAGTGCTTCAATACTATAACCAAGCAATTTGATGGACTTGCGTCTCTAGTATTAATGGTACCACCATAATAATAAGAAGAAAAAAACATTCGTGAGAATGAAAGAAATAAGGGGGAAAAAGATTTATAAGAGCCAAAGCACCAAAGAATGAGAAAATGGTTTGTTGTTAATTATAGGAATAGGGTTTTTAATGGTCCAGAAAGGGTTTAATAGTGAATATATATATATATTATATTTAGTGTAAGTCTGTGATTGTGCTTGGAAGGAGGGATGTTTATTTATGTACAAGTGGTTATGGTCTTAATGAGGATAATGGTGAAATAAGGGAATAAAGAGAGAGAGAAAGAGAAAGCTATAGAGAGAAAGAGAGGCTGGTCGTGACCCGAAGACATCATCATCATCGTTTCCTTAAAAAGGGGAATGTAAACCAAGAATTAAAATATGAAGAAGGTGGTTTATACAACGAGAAAAAATGAATTTATATATAAAGCTGCGCATTTTAATAAGTAGTTGTAGTAATGGTGTGGTTCATAGGATGTAATATATATATTTATATATAGTCGATGAAAAATGGACAAAAAAAACTAGCTATTTTCAGGTGTGTGTGTGTCTTACAGTTGTGTCTGAGATACGGTGATTTTCCTCTGAATAGTGTTTTCTGAGGATCGCTCAACTGTGGTTTTATATTTATTCTCCGAGTTAGCTGAGGAATTTAGGGATTTGTCTGAAAGAGAAATCAAGAAAAAAAGAGTGTTGGGAGGCATGATTGGAGTGTCATTGATGTGCGGATCAAGGTAAATTGAATAACGAGATATGGTTGCCAACCGGACCTAACTACTAACTGGATAACCAAATGACTCAATACAAGTTAGCAAGAAGCTTATGCTTGCATGGAAGCCATTTTACTTGCATTGATGACGAAAATAATTCGATGGCATTGTTGAAGTGATGAAACAAATAAGAGACAGAGTCCATTGTTGTTAACCCATTGGGGGCAGTCATTTTTAAATTAATTTTTACGTCATGAAACTACTAATAATAACCCGAAAAAAATATATTCCTTTATAGAGTATCCAGTTATTTATTTGGTCGATTGGATATAAATAAGTATAGAGTGCTTTTAGAAGCGTAATATCTTAGCAAATGCAAAAGAAAACAATAGGATAAAAATTGCATGCGCCAAATTGAATCATAAGTTAATACTTATAACATATTGGATTTTCAAAACTTTAATACAATAAAGGCACAAATATTAGATATAAAAGTATTTTATCTATGATATACTTTATTTATTATAGGTTAGGACTTATCAAATATAGGGTTTTCAAAACTGTGGACCCTTTAAGGGCAAACATTTTAGTTATCAAAACTTTTTTTAGCAATTACAAATACAAAATATGCATTATTTTAATCCGCTTCACACAAAAACATTATCTTCTAAGTTCTGTTTTAGTAGAGCGCTCTCTATATTTATATGTATGTAGTTTTGGATCCATGAAGATTAGTCAAAAGTGTTATTATTTGTCAAAGGCTTTAAGAGTGACGTCATAGGAATAGTGGGGGTTCGTATTAATAATTACAAATAGTCGTCTTTATACGTTTCATTGTCAATTATAGCGTAGCTTATTTGGCAAAGGATATATATTTATAAAGGACGAGGATGGAGTCCATGTTATTCAGTTTACCTTGGTGTGGATTAAGTGGTGAAGGATACATATACTTTTATTATAGAAGCAGGCACGTGCAGTGAGGTGAGGCATTGACGTCATCGGTCAAATTTACAAACATGAGCCCTACAGACAGGGTGCTTAATCTGTAGATCTGAATGATGAGGTTTGTGCCTCACCGCACGTCCTGTATAGAAGTAACAACATTTAGAAACACAATGAATGATGATTAATAGTAACAGTAATGTTGGAAAAAGCACTAATGTTTAGGCTCAGTCACCACTGGATAAATGTAATGGAGGGAAACAGCGATTGGATCCATGAAGGCATGCAAGAGCGAAATGGACTCTTAAATTATTCACGATTGACAAAGAATGAGGACAGAGGGAACTATGAAACACAGGCACGTGCTGTGAGATGTGACACTGACGTCATTACTCAGATTTACAAATGGTAAAGAGGACTTAATCCTGTAAATCTGAGTGTAGATGTCAGTGCTTCGCCGCACGTCCCTGATGAAACGGGACATGTACACCAAGGACGTCTGACTAATAAAAGGTTTTTTTACTACCAAAGATATGTTTCTAGAAGTCGTTAAATATTTCTTCATATTAGAGACGGAGATGACCCTCTGAGGAGGGGGTGGCGGATGAATTGTTCCCGTTTCATCAGTCAGCTGATCATCCTCATCTGTAAGAAAATAATGGTCCCCAATTGCAACAAAACAAATTATGCATTTAAACACCCACTGGGATGATTTAATTCAATTGAGTACTTTAACAGATAAAGCAGGTAAATAAAGAAAGCCATTTACGTCAAAGTTAATTTTATTCACACCCGAAGTTAAGAAGCAGAAGCAAAAAGGACAAGCAATGCGGTCAGTATTGCTGCATCATCATGATTTTCACATCTTACTCAGTCTTGATGGGGTGGCTTCAAGGTCAGTCTTCAATTCAAAAGTGTCAATCAATAATTTTATCAAACCACTGTGCTGTTGTTGTTGTTGGAGTTGTTTGGAACACTCTTCTTACCACCTAGTCCCAAACGATCTTCTTCTACTTCAATAAGACTTCGGAAAACTGCGATTTCCATGTCGAGGGCAACCTTGATGTCTTGAAGGTTCTGGTACTCCTTCAATTGGTTTGAGAGCTCATCCAAGAGACGCTTGATTTCACTGTCCTTTGCGTTCATCTGAAACACAAAATAATATGATTAGCATTCAATTGGAAAATCATTCCATGATCATTACCTGTGCCCTATGCGTGGAGCGCATGTCTTCGATTGCCTGAGACATGTCCGACATCTTCTGGTTCAAGCCAAGATTGGCACCCTCCAGATCTGATATTTTAGATATAAGAGTCTCAATGCGGTTTTTGGACTCCTTTAGCTCCTGCAGGCCACTTACATTGCTGCCTCTCTCCTCGGAAAGAGAGGTTTGGAGGTCGCGCACCTAAAAAGTAAAAGATAATTGTCATTTACTTTCGAAAGTTTAAATGGAATTGTTGAATCCTTACTCTCTTGTCATAGAGCTTGGCAAAATCGTCTCGTGACTGTGCCATTTGCTTGTCGTAGACTTCACGAAGCTCTTCAAGAGCCTTTTGTAGACGGTCTTCATACTCGTCTTGGAGCTTACTGTCCATCTCAGTGATTTCAATCTCCTTGCGCGTTTTGACTTCCATTAATTCCTTTTCTAATAGTGAAGTTTGAATTTTAGATCTTCTTCAAGACGGGAACATTGATTTTCTAGATTGGCCTTCTTCAACTGCTCTTCGTCGAGGAGTCGCTTGGCCTCCGCCAAGCGTTCACGAAGGCTATCCAACTCTGGCAGTATGTCCTGGAAGTATTAAAAATTGATACTTCCGCTACTACTTTTGAAAAGTTTAATGAATATTCTTGTACAACCTGAAGTTCATCTGCAACCTTCTTCCGCTCGGAGACTTCTTCCGAGAGTTTGTTTGTCAGGTTTCGAATCTGATCCTCAAGACTTGAGACGTGATTCATGGAGTTTTTATAGTCACTCTCCTTTTTTCGGAGCCTAAAATGAGCAAAAAGATCAATAATATCCTCCTCTTAAAGAACCAAAGGCTTCTTCTTACCTATCCTTAAGATCCTGATTCTCCTGAAGTAGTCCCTCGGCACCAACCTTGAGCTGATTATACTGTTTGTTCATGGTGTCAAGGCCTCTTTCAGCTCCTCAGTTTGCTTATCGTACAAATCCTTCACATTACTCAGCTCCTTGGACTGATACTCTTCAACGGTTTTAATTTGATGGCTCAATTTGTTGTTTTCATTCTGAAGCTGACGTACGCGGTCAATGTAACCTGTGCGGAAATTCAAATAGTTAAGGATGAGTCACAATAAATAGTGTAGACAACATACTGGCAAGTCGATTGTTTAGATTTTGTAGTGACATTTTCTCCTCCTTTCGAGTGAGTCGAGAGCTCTCTGGCATGTCGGGATTAGGATAGTTGTCGAGTCCGAGCTCGTGGAGGGACTGCGTTGATTTGTACTTGTTTGAGGACTTTGGAATGGATTCTACAATTTTGGTAACGTTCTCCGTGGATTTCCTCGTCTCCTGCAATGGTTGGATAAGAGCCATGTTAAGAAGGATTGAAAAGTAATAATTAAATGAATAATAAAATCAAAAATTACCGAATTAATTGTGTTATTATTTTTCGCATTATACGAATTAAGCGTTGGATCCTTTTATTTGGAGAGCAATTTAAAGGAAAATGAGAAAAACGGATTATTGCGAGGGAAATTTGAATCTGTTATGAGAGAGAAAGAATTAAAAGTTCTAGCATATACCTATGATTTATAACTTTTGAGGGATTAATTGTGTTCTTAGAGGAATTACAAAGAGATTTTAGTTTTACAAATTACTTTAAAACATATGTGTTTTTTAACTTTTACAAAGATAAAATACGATTGATGCTTCCAGATAATAACATTTTGGCATATACATTATATATACAAATACAAAAACTTATATACATTGAGATATTTATATGTAAAGCAAGTACTTTCAATTGCAGTACTAATGAATTACAGCAATAGAAAGAATTTGTCTTTACAAATAGTATCTGCATAATCATCTCAGAACTAAAGTTTTATGCAACGATAATATTCACAAAACCAATGAAGTGCAAAACGAATAAATACAAATCTCTGGACAATCGGAATCACTACAGTTAAATGCATCAAAACATTCATTTGAAACGTGTATAAATTATTGAGCAAGGATAAATATGTTGATGCTGTTTGAAGACTTTATAGAGAAGAAATCAGATCACCAAACATAAAATCTGGCCAACTGACATATATAAAAATAAAAGGACGGATAACACAATAAATAAAACAGAGGTAAACAAGATGAACTTATTATTGCAAACCATTTTGACGATATTTATAAATATTTTTTTACTAATTGGTTCGATTAAATTGAATTCCTGAGAGTATGAAACAAACAATTGATCAATGTCAACCTTCACCTCATGGGAGTCGAACCTGCGACTTCAGCATTGAGAGTCGAACACGCTTCCGTTGAGCTAACGTGCTACTTATCTTACCGCAAATATTCTGTTAAATACTACTCTTAAAAGTAATAAGCACATGACAAAATATTGAAACATAGAACCATTTTGTATGTATATCGTACCAACAACCAGTTCATTATCATTTATGTTAAGTATCCAGTTATTAAATATATAGGTCAGTGTTGTAGCCATAGAGAATATGGTCTAATTGTTCCGAAGTAAACGTCTCCATGTCATTATGAAAAATATTAAATCTCACTTTCTCTTTAGCTTTTTACGTTACTGTTTTCGCCCCAATAATGGAGAACACACAAATACCTCGATATTCAGCGCTACCATACGTTACTTCGGCACTCTATATCTCTATGGCTTTAGCATCAAATCAACTTGCTCAAGATAAAATTTACAGGAACATTTACGAACTAAAAAATGGAACACGGGCGTCACAAAAAAAATCACCACTTGACTGTAGACAGTCGTCTTACCATGATGTACCGTCCCGGGGACTTGGGTCTGATTTCACTATTATCAATCATTTCCCGCACTTGATCCTTCATCGATTGGACCGTTGTTCCTCCTCGTACACCTGCTGTGCATGTTGCTGTTGCTGCTGTTGCAGCAACAGCTTTCGTCTATGTTCCTCCTCTTCCGCCTCCATCTGCTGGTGAGCGAGTTGCTGTCGCTGGTACTCAGCCTGCTGTTTTAGGAAATCCGACTGGGAAGATCTCGTCGGTCCAGGGGACTTGGTAGGAAGCGGGGAGGGACTCGCATTGCTTCGGCCGAAGATGGTGTTGAAGCTTCGAGCAGAGCCCGAACGAGAAATAGGATTGCTGTGAAGCCACTCGCTGTGCTCTTGGGAGTCATCTGCATCCGGAACGTCCTCCTCACGGAGAACCACGAGCTTGATTTGATTCCCTGCGGATTTAATGACGTTGACGGCGTCGTCAACGTTTCGAGGGGTTTTGTTGTTTATAGAAACGATTTTATCGTTCTCCCGAACGCCGTATTTCTCCGCCTGACCATCCTGACGACACGGGCTACGAAGATTCCAGTGTCCTTCTGCTCGTACTTGTCCAGGCCCGGTAGATGAGGGAGAGACCGAAGCCCCTAGTTCCCCGATCCACGGTGATGGATCGGGGTCTCCAATGGACCACCATCCTTGGAGTACTTTTATCTATAATGCAATGAAGAAAAGAAGAAATTTAGTATATTTTGGTCACATAAGGGATGAATGTCGCACTCAATCGAGAAGGAAGAGACGATCGAAGCCGGCTTTGTCGCTTTTGAATCTCAAGCATTTTTAATAAATCAGCCAACTAATTATATCCAACCCAAAGAAAAGTTGCTCCTTGGAACGCAATGAAGAAAATGAATCAAGATGTATTTTTAAATATTAGATAAGATAAGACTACCAATATAAGAGCCTGCGTAGTGAAAAACTTATCAATGGAGGACAAACGAATTCCTTCTGATAGCTCATGATACGAATAACTAAGAGGCATAGCATGTATTTACTTATTATGACAATAAATCGATATATTGAAGATGAGGCAACGAATGAAAAGTTTTTTGAAGTACGTAAATATATGTATTTAAAGAGGAATAAACTTACAGCGTCGATCGCTTACGAATTGATTCAAGACACCCATGAGTCAAGTCAGAATTTGGGGATCTAATAGTAGTTGTAATAGCTCACTAAAGTAAGAGTATTAGCATAAAAGAGCCTTGTCAGAAGAAAAAATATATATAGTCGCAAGTGTATACAATTTTTTTTTGTCAACAGCTTTTGAGAGAAGAATGATTTGAGCGTCAATGCCTTAACATATAGGTAGGCAGGTCATTATTTCCTTCATTCAATGAGGGGGAGATATGAGACAATAGTCGCCATTAGTCGTATGCCTGACTCAGCGTGTCATCAGGTAAATTTGTTATATATATTAACATACAAAGAGAGTGAGAGAATAAACAGTTTAAGGATGAACATATTGTGTTTGAGAAAGGATCACACATAGGATATATAAACTATAGACTTAAGTGTCTTCTGATTGCGTAGAAAAAATTAAATGAGTAAAGCTTTACATAAGGTTACATTGTATGTAGATGATCAGAGAAAATACAGTGTTTCTGGACAATTTTTTAGGCAATAACTAAGGTCAAACTTACAAAATATCAATAGAGACTATTGAAATAAAAATTATATAAATATATATATAAATAATATTTTCTATATTTAAAATCTTCCTCTCACGACTTCCCTACAACCCCTTATTCCATGTACATATATTTGTAGATATCTCTCAAGTTCTGAAGGATAGATAGATTCACAAACTTAAAACACACACAACGCACTCAAACACAGATGTATTGCATCGATACAGTCATTAGGGGTTCATTGATGAAGAAGACCTTGAAATTATTACATAGAACTCGATTGTTGAACTCCTGCTGAAATATTAAATATACCTATATACTTGATAAGAGATTCAATACAATTTAATGAATCATAATTAAGGACAGAGCGTAATTATGATTTCAACTTCAATTTTAAGCGAAAATAAAGCAATATCGAGGCATAAACAACTGGCCTAAAAACCTATTATGATGTGCAGATTTATCAAGTGTGGCAAAAAGACCGAACGTGATTGGTCAAAGGAAAGGAAAGAAAAGGCTAGTTGGTTTGCTTGTTTAGAGTGGCATTCGAAACAAAATGGCATTTTCCATTATCCCTCTCAATGCATTTGAAGAATATTATATATATATATATATGTTTCTGGGACGCTATTGAAATAATAAAAAGTATTGACGAAAAATTTATGAAAGGAAAAACCAAATAAAAATTAATCCTGATGTGAATTTCGCATTCTTATATTCATTTTTTGATAATTTGTAATGAAAAGCTTTAATTCTGAAGCACTGTTGATGGAAGATATGTATTCTTGATGACAGGGGACCAAGTGACACGACCCTCCATTGGTATTTTTAATTCAAAGGCTTAACATCACCGTACCTGTTGCTACGGCTAGTAGAATTGCTCTTTTTTTTCAAGCACTAATATTGATGTATATGTAACGAAAGTTTTTTAGTGATCATAGCTGAATATTGAGTATTTTTTTCTTATGAAGAACCTTTAATTTTGAACTATGTACTTTCACAAATAATTTATTCTAAAAGGAAGTAGAAATCATTCAGAGTTGTTATTGTTTTTTCTTCCTCATTTAATAAGTATTCCGTTCAAGGAATCTCCATACAAACCGAAGTATCACTAATGAGTGCATAAACGCTGAACACAAGACGGAAGGAAGAGGGAAATACTTTTATAGTTGTCAACCCGTTTCACCTCTTGAGAAAACACCGAGAACCAAGATGTTTATCAAGAGGAATTCAGGCAACCTTTTTATCATGATTTAAATATTATTATTATTATAAGTGGTAATAAAAATAAAGCCTGGACGAGGAAATGTATATGTGTGTGTTGTATAGAAACACGAATAAACACAAGAGGGTTGACGACATACATCTGGACGAACATACTGACTAGCACATTCAATTATAACTCTTATTCCATAATAAGGAATTTAAAAAAATGTCATCATCATGAAGTAACCATGTTGGATATTATTAATTTCCTCGTTTTCTAAGGGGGAATGTCTACCAAATATATATATGGTATACACAAGGCAATCTGGGTCTTAAGGTATAAAAAAACCACACACACACACATATGCCAAGCTTAAATTATGATGATAATAACAAAAACCATTCTTGGCTCATCCCCATTCTCCCGTTATTCACCCTGCGCTCACCTTATTGGGGAGCTTGGGGAAGCAGGGTGAACAGGTAGATAGAATCTCTTTCAACCCTCTGAGAAGCTAAAAGGAAATATAGCTTTTGTTAAGAAAGAAAATTGGATAATTAGATTTTCAGGTGGCTCAGATTATATCTTAAGTTTAAACAATGCAACATAAGAATAAAACGCTTTTATCACGTCTGTATATGTCTAACAGTAAGAACTGAAGGATGTAGATACATAGCGCCACCTGGCGGGGGCTTTGTCAAACAAAAATACCATAATTGTAGCATGCAGAGTATGATTTTTAAATGACGCTTATATGGAAACCCCAACTAGGCATATGGATTGTGACACCCAGGGCTCATTGGAAGTATACTTCACTCCTACTACATAGTTGGCACTCCAAGGGATCAGCGGCGTTGAATGGATACATTGTTTAAAAATATTTTATTAGTCATTTGCTTTGAGTCTTTCATATTTTTTTTTAAATAATACATGAGGCAAAAATATGCAAGGGTTTGGATGATGATTTGTACCATCGATGAACTATGATTATGGCCTTTGGAACCTGACGTTTTAAACGATTACAGCCGTGGTTCCCAACAGTGGTCCAGTGGACCCCTGGGGGTCCACGAAGGCCTGGCCTGGCCGGGGGTCCACGTGTAATGATCATTTTTTTTCTCTATTTCTTTTCTAAAAAAAGTCCTCACATTTTTTGGAAATTATTTCTAAAAAAACGTCGTCTTTTTTTCTTTTCTAAAAAAAACGTCCTCACTTTTCTAAAAAAAAAAATCCTCACTTTTTGGAAATTCTTTTCTAAAACAAAAAAACGTCATCACTTTTTCTGGAGATTCTTTTCTTTAAAAAAAAGTCGTCACTGAACGCTAACGGAACGCTGCACGCAAAAACATTGAAAGAAACGCTATATTTTTTTAACGCTGAACGCAAAAAAAAGCTGAAAGCTCACAAGCCTGGATAAAAGTCAAAAATAAAATATAATTGTACTTTGCAGATGTCTCGCATTGAAATTGAAATTCGCGTTTTTGACAAAATTGAGGCGGGGTCCACGGAAAGTGCCCGAAGACCGTTAGGGGTCCACGAGCCGAATCCAGTTGGGAACCACTGGATTACACAATATCTCTGGTTATGCATTCGTACTGCTTATAAAAGGGGTGCTGTTTGTCTCTAAGAAATAATGTGTGTGTGTGCGAGATGTAAATTCTCAATCTCATACGACACCATCTTGATTGCTCTAAGAAATATTATTATAATAATGCATTTAGTTTATTAAGATTGGATACTCAAAAATTGCATTAGATAAAAGAGATGCATATACAATGTCATTATCATATGTGTATTATTATCCCACTTAGATTTGCATCATTTTTTGCTTACGTTATTGAATAGTGTAAACTAAGGATATTGCGTAAGGAATGTCAATTTCAACATATAGGGCAGGTGTGGTAATCCTCTTTCTGTGGTAGGCATAAATGTGTGTATATAATAGAATCTTGCGTTTTATATGTAAGAATTATGTAATGCCTCATAAACGGCGCTCACCTACCTGAATGATTGAATGTGATGAGCTTGTCCATTTAAATTTATTAAGAAATAATATAAGAACAACACCAAATTATATAATAATATATATATATATATATATGTATATATACATAAACTTGATTTTCTTGAATATAAAGCATTGTTTATGATGATCCAACTTTTATTACAACTTCAAACGTAATAATTGGGATGCTAACATGCTAAATTCTTGCTTTTTATGTCCCTGGTAACTACTTCTGCATTTAGTGATAAACTTTTTTACGATAAGTTTGTATCTGATAAGTAACAATTGTTTTCAACATTATCATGATTTTCTAACTTTGATAACTTTTTTTAAGATGAAAAAATAGTAGAATAATAATAACCCTGTTTGTTCATTTATGTTTTGTTTGTTCATTTATGTTTTGTTCTTAACGTAACTGTCTTAAGATTGTGTTTTTATCTCCTAAATTCTAGTGTATTCCTATCTTTTAGCTAATAAATATACATCTGAACATAAAAAATAATAAACCTACCAATTAGTTTAAGTTTTACATAATTGACAAAGTAATATACATAGCAATTTAACCAAAAACCATAACTTCTCACTGAATACCTGAAGTGTAAAGTCATGATTGTAACTTTTAGTTCAGGAAAAGACATACATGTTTATATATTTATTATCTTTTAAACGATTAAAATAATTTATGTGATACCACAAACGATTTAATACTTTAAATATATTTGTGAACTTTGATATACGATAAATACATTATTACGATTATGATGGCGTCATAAATGCTATCATATTTTTATTACCACATTTTATTATAATAGTTGTTTTCAATCTAATATTTCATGTAAAGCATTATATTGTTAGAGTTCGAAGTATTTAAAGTTACTCAAATATGGCCTCCTTCATAGAAGGAATCTTTGCACAAAAATTAACTGTGTAAATTATTTGAGGCTATAGTTCGTACAAAGAAAGCATATTATTAATTGACTTTTTCCTATATTCGAATGTATATTATATCCACAAAAAACTTATTAATAATTAAATCACAATGTTCGAACATTCATTCGTCTAGGTGAGCAATTAAACCTATTCAAATTTGCAAAAAATGCTACAATATCAACCTATCCCTAAATATTATAAAAGTTTAATCGTCCAAGTCCTATTGTGGCTTAAATGGACTATAGTATATGGTTGCATTACGGTTTTATAGGCATAATAAACGTCCTGGAAGTTAATAGAATGTACCTACAAAATAAAGACTTTACTGCAATCTTATGTATGTAGAATGAAAATAACATTGAATATATAGGATATATATATATATGTATATTAGATATATATACATATATATTATATTATAGTTAGTTTCAACTTTTTATCTGCATATATTGAGCAATATATACAAAGTTTCGAATCGGTTGACATTTGAAAAACTCGCTGTGTTAAAAAAATAAAGCTTTAGGTCAATTTTTAGTGTCGAGGCCTTATATGGGGGTTGCTTAATTTAGTTAATCTAAATAAAATATATATTTTTATATTCAAGGAGAACAATTAAAAACAATGAATAAGGTTTTAAAAAATTATTAATTTGCGCACATGCGATATACCCATTTGAACTTTAACAAAATATATAACAAATTAAACTTGGAATCAATGAAATGTATCATTAATTCTTATATTCAATCACAGCTTCTTATCGGTTTTTATTGAGTAGATATTTACGTATGAATAAACAAAATGTGTTACTTATCTAGTTATATGTATCAAAATATTTATTTATAATTTAAAATGCTTAGCTCTTTTCAAGTGGTTCCATTAAATAAGTCAATCAATGTCAGCTGTATGGCATAGATATATCAATATATAACGTGTTTATAATTTGAAAAATACTGAAGCTTCGACAGCTGACATCATGGGGCAGAGAATCAAAACAATGAAAATATTCTTAAAACTTAATTGTAAGCCCATAATATTATTATGTTATGGACTTTATTTCCCCTTTTTCACTAGAGTATGACACAAAAATTAACGATTTGTGAATTACGGAACGACAAAAATACTGAATATGTATTCTTTTGATAATATATTTACGAAAACATCAGTTACAATTCCTCCCTCTTTTTTTGTAGTATGTAAAAACAGGGAAGGCCAGCGAGGTCATCACTCAGATTAAAAACATGACCCCTACAGTAAGGATGCTTACAACTGATGCCTGTATATTGGAGTGATGACGTCAAAACCTCAACTTCCAAGGATCAATAACAAAACTTATTATCTTCAAAAACTTTCCTTTATAAAAGAGATTTTTCAATTTCCAAAAGTAGTCTCTAGTATTTATATAGCTTTTTTCAAAATGTTAAAAATATTATAAGAGACTTTATCTGCTTAATATATATCTTATTGAGTCGATATTGTTTCTCGTTTTCGATTATAAATAATCTACTACTGTTTGATTGTTTGTTTTAAATATTTTTACTGAAACGTTACCCTAAAAAAAGAAAGGTTTTGTTCATATAAGATTATATTTTATCTTTATTTTATAGTCCACGAGTAAATATATATATTTTTGCCTATATGGTTCGATAGAATTGCATCCGACTGGATATAAATAAGCATTATAGCGTTGTCTTTTTTGGCTCTATGGTTCGATAGAATTGCATCCGATAGGATATAAATAAGCATTATAGCATTAAAATTATTCTGAAATTTCATTCATTTCGTTTCCTTACATTATAACTTTACAAATTTATCCCTTAAAATATTTTTTATAAAGATAAAATAAAATTGTTTTACACTTTATGAGCTTTAAGGGATAAAAAAATAACAGTAACGGGGAATAAATGGTCCGGGGGATGGCTGTCTGGGGGGGGTTGTAGCCATAAACTCTTTAAAAAGTGCCAAAAATAGAAAGAAGGAAGGAGCAAAAAAAAACGTTGTAACACACAAGTAAAAGCCTGATATATATTTCACGATTCAGACGTAGTATTTAATCAAAAGGGTATTAAAGAGACAAGGGAAGAATAAAAACGGTTGAAAAATATATAAATATTCATTATCACTTACTTTGAGGTATGATAAACGGCTGTAACGCATGGTAGATGACGACTACTGACACAAGGGAATTACTCAATATATTTTTTACTACAAAATATGAACATAGTCCTCAGTGTGTGTATGTATGTATGTGTATACAATGTGTCTTACAGAAGCAAGTTAATTGGGAACATGAATCGCACGAAAGGCAATAAAGACACTTGCAAAACAGAAAAAAGCGTCATGGTGCAAAAGATCCTTTGAACCATTCAAGAAGAAGAAGGCCAATAAATATATGCCTTCAAAGGCCTCTGAGGCTGTTAAATATGTTTATTTGCTTAAAAAGACCCAACACTTGTGAATGAGTAAAGGAATAATATTTAATTGCAGTTTTATTTAGATTGGGAAAAGTACGTGCCTAATTATTATTATGGTGTGATCACTTTGATTGGAGGATGAAGTATTCAAGTTAGAAGAGAGTCAGAGAGATGCAATGTCCATATAGGAAATATGATTCACAACTGCACAGAGTGGAAGGTTTAATTGACGAAGGTCTCCTGGAGCGATACTAACATACTTGAAGGGATACTACACCTGTTCAAAGAGATAGAGAAGCAAGTGTCTCTGGGGAAGGCCAGAATGACGTAAACTTAGAAGTTCTAGAATGGACATTATGGGGCCTATGACTAAATTAAAGTGGGCATGAAGGTCAAAATAGATTAGACAAAGGACACTTTGCCTTATATCGGTAATGAGAGCCGTATTTGTATTCTCTTCAATAACAGGGAAATAAAGATTAATTGTCTTTAAGGCAAACAATAACCAATTCATAGATGAAAGATTTTTTTCGCGCCTTCATAGAATATTTTGGGCACAATCAAATATTTCTCTTTACTTATGTATTTATATATTTATGGTTAGAGTATCTTATTTTTGTAAACAATGTATTGTATTAGTTATATTTTGATGCTAATTATACTTGGCTTCAGTGAAGGGTCTAAATTACCTGTCCATACCACAAAATGAACACATTATTACTCCATGAAATTTTGATAAGAGTCCGTTAAATACTCGCTCTTAAGTTACAAATTTGGCTTACCAAGATATAATGAGATAACAACAAGGACAAAGTCTTTGTTTGTTATAAGGAATGGAATAAAATCGTTCATTCGATTCCGCTTTGTATTAAAAACTCGACCTAATAATTGGCGAGCAAATTCCAAGATAGCTTATGTAATTGAATAAATAGTTGGAGATATTCCATTTATTTTCTAATCGCAAATAGTAACTACAATTTATAAAGAACTCCAGTAACATGATTTTACATTAATAGCACAACGTTGCATGATCATAATCCTTACTTTAGTGTATGTATTTTGTAAGTATATTTATTGTAACCAATCAAAAATATATTAACTATATGAAAAGTTCAATTTTTGGAAGCCAAAATATTTTGACAACATTTGATGAAATTTGCTTTTGTAGTAAGATTTTTATACACATAGTAAAATAAGGTCAAAATATCATTTGCCAAGGATATTTGGCGCGTTCCTTCCTTCGTTTTTTAAATAAAAAGGAACTGATAAGAATAGATAAAATATAAAAAGAATTATAGATTATTCACTGATGAAGTCACGCGGGCCTTAAATAATTGATTTCATGCCTCTTCAAATTAGGAAATTGATGCGAAATGTGTAAAAAAAGCAACAATAAAATTCAAAAGTTCCATCGTCTTAGACAAATTAAAATGGAAAAAAATCGACAATTAGATACAAAGGACATTAAGCAGAACACTTGACAAATTGGTTACCTAAATATTTTTGAAATAGATATGTATTATCCGTGAGCATTTTTTTAAATGAAAGATACCATAAACAAACAAAACAAATAAATTATGCGTTTAGAAGCATGGTTTATGGTATGAAATATTGTGCTTGTTAATCTTTAACACAGTTTTTAGAACTGCTATCGCTTGGCATTTGCCCATGTATGGCATACAAAAAGAATCATGTACTCCTGATTTAGCATACATCTGAGAACTCAAACTTCTTATGGAATTTCTTTTTATATCAAACAAGTAGTGGAATATTTTAACAAACAAATAATGAATAAATATTAACTAAATAACTTTAAATTGTCAAATAAGTGGTGCGTGAAGGGTCATATTTATTTGCTATATATATATATAATATGACTATGATTAATAACATTGGCAGCCTTATGATAAAATATATAACACAGCTTAAAGAGCATCCTATCTAGATACAATGGCTGAATAACACCTGAACACTTGATTGATGACTCTATGTGTTGACAGAATGAGTACATTACGTCATTTTGGGAATTATCTAAATATTAAGACAATTTTCCAGTCTGCTATCATAATATACATGGATAAATAGACTCGAAAGGTTGAGAGAGTATTGATTTAGAAGACTTCCGATGAGTTGTCAGTACATATTTATGCTAAAACCAAGGTAGTTAAAAGTAAGGTAGAGCCATTTTAACCAATGAAAGTAAAAAAAATACACCGCCACGCAACCTACCTCATAAGCATGACGTCACATATGCCAAAAGAGGGTCTATTTTATAAGTAAAATATGTTAAATATAATCGAATTTAGCCTTTAATTAGATCATAGAAGAATTAATTATCACAATTCTATTAGAGAATGGAATAAAATTAAATTTTGTGGGTACTCATAAATTTTTTATGATTTAAAGTTGCTGAAACTATCCAAAATATTTCATGAAAAGCAAACTCTTCTATCATTATATGATAAAACACATAAAAAACAACGAAATAAATTATAAAAAATACTGTTTATAATCATATATTACACAAATATTATTACAAAAACTTATTTAGAAAAAAGTATATAATTTATAAACTATTAAAAAACAAAATACTCGTTATAATCATTTATTACATAAATATTATTACAAAGACATATTTAGAAAAAGTATATAATTCGTAAATTATAACAAAACAAAATACTGCTTATAATCATATATTACAAAAATATTATTAGAAAGACATATTTAGAAAAAAGTATATAATTTATTGGAGCATTTAATTCATCCACTGTTTTATTTTTCACCTCTCTCTTAAACTTTTTGTATGACTAGCTTTTTGCTCTTGAAGGCGATTTTTTCATATTTTATTTGGAGAAATACACAAATTTTAGCAAATTTTTTAATAGCTTCCAATGGAACCGACGGCACATTTGACATTGATTTTAAAACTCTTTTTACAAGGTTGTCGTTCCTATCAACCCTTCCATTTACTATAAAATTATTTGAATTTTTTTTGTTCACATTTCCTCATAGCTTCTAAAAAATCTTTTTTGCTTTTTTAATTAATTGAAGCCATTTTTTGTAAGAATAAGATGCACTAATGATAATTTGAGTAGGATTTAATACTTATTATATATAGTAAAAGTGATTTGCTTATGTTTTCTGGCCGACGTGACGTCACACGAAAAATATTTCGGAACCTAAGTTTATACATTATGAAACGGCGGGTGTTGGCTAAAACATTGAACACGACTAAGTAAGATGGTTCTTAAGATAAAGGTGCGAATAGAAAAAGAGTTTATTTGTAATTCTCATAGAGATATAAAGACATAGAGAGCTTATTGGATTCTTCAGAGAAATACATCATTGTGTCCAGAATACAGCAGCACTATGTTTCTCTGTTATTGGAGGGAATAAGCTCTCTATATCTTCATATATCTATGAATTCTTAAGAAAAATACGTAATTGTGTCCAAAATACAGCTGAACGATGTTTCTGCTAATTGGAGGGAATAAACTCTATATATTTATCTCTAGGGTAATTCGTCCAACCCTAGACATGTTAGTATTGAGTTCTGGTATTTTCAACCATTCATCAAAACTAATAGGTATAACTTGTCTTAACTATTAAAATATACGTATTAGATTGGCAAAAAAAAATCCAAGAGCACGTAATGTACAATCTCATATCGTAAAAATGTAGCTTTTTTGTTTGTTTCAATTGAAAGGGGATTGAAATATTTAATGAGAGAAGAAAACTCCAATATTAGTAAACTATTATAACAAAAATATAGTCAGTCATAGACAAAAAAGATTAATGTGATTTTTAAAACTCTTTGACGTCAAAAAAAATATATAAATACTGCATCTTGTAAAATCAATAAAGTAATAAATACTTGTCTAGTGTTTGATTACTTATACAAATATATTGATTGTACTAGTATGAAGTTTTTCTAGTCAAAATGATATCAAAAAGGTTATAGAAAGTCTTAAACTTCGTATAATGTTATAACATTTTTAATGTCCGATCAAAGGTATAACTAAAACCTATATTTATTTTGTTTTTTATTGTAGAAAAAAGTATAACCAATATATTTATTTATGTTTTAATACATTTGTTTCTAGATAAAACATGATAAAAGAATAAAAGAACTTAGCGTTTACCTGTCTATCATTATTAACATTTATCGTGCTTGTTTCTTTTGTTGTAACAAACAGAACATTAAAAAATTAACACTCTTATATATATATATTTTGCTAAATTCGAACACATGAATATTTTAATGAATGAAAAACAAATCATATATTGACTAATAGGCAATAAATTTATTGAGAATAATACAACTCAATTTTATAATAAATATACATAATCTTTGAGGTATCCATTAATGAATAGGTACCTAATTATATATTTACTTATTTTTCTGTTTTTACTTTACAAAATCTAAACTCTCTAGAATGGCCCTTCAATTCAAAGCTAAATTAATGAGATGCCTTAAATATGTTTCTGTTTGTGTTAAATTATTAATACTGCTCTCAATAAATATAGCAGATGGAATAAAATTCATATTTAGTCTTTTATTTTTAACTATATTTAGTTTAAAAATGAGTATTTTACAGAACGGGAAGCCTCTTATATACATTGAAATATGTTTTGTTGACTTCAAATCATGACTATGATTATAATAAATATACAGGAACAAATAAAATTGAAACTTTGTGGAGAATATGAGAACAGTTTAATAAAAAAAAATCAAATGAACTGTATGGATTATAAATAGACTTCTAGTTTAAAAAATCTAAACCTCTTAAGTGGTTCATAAATTGAGCATTTAATGAATGGGAGGCCTTATATATACATATTGACCTATTTTTCTCTTTATTTTATATTTGGACTGTTTTTTGCAACAACAAAAAAGTACAAGGACAAATAAATTATATCCTATAAATATATTGAATACAAAATCTAAATTTCATGTTGGATTTATAAATAACTATTTGCATAAATGAGAAGCTTTAAATATATATATTAACTTATTTTTGTGTGTTTGCCATAAATTATTACATCTTTTCACAATAAATATATAAGGGCAATAAAATTATAATGTATCACGTTTATTAAAACTATACTTAATACAATCTAGACCTCTCGAGTAGTTCATTAATGGGGGGCTTCCAACAAAGACTATTTGAGGAGAATAAGAAAGTTACTAGACGCACACACACAAAAGGTAACCCTGATCCTATTTACGTTGCTTAATAAGCTCCCATGACCCAAAAACCATATTTTATTTATTCAAAAACATGGAGCAGCATTTCATAACATATTTAGACGGTTGATGAACTCAATAGCATGATGTACCTACAACCGTTGGAGTGTGTAGTCATTTATATTCTAGATGATTGCATTATTTCCCTCCTTCATCCGCGTTCTTGTCTTGCATACATCAAGCTCCTAACAACAACTAAACCACGTATGTTCATGCACAATGATTAAACAATTTTATGTAAATGCTGTTGATGTTGTTGTTTTTATTTTCCCCACCTCAAAAGTAACTTGTTTAAAGAGTAATTGTTAAATCTTAGGTAGCAAATATGCCTAATTATCTTGATTAGTTTTGAACGATTTGATTGGTTGAAATGCATGACGTCACATATTGAGGGTGTCAATCACTCTTCTTAATATATTAATTCTTATAAATATAAGATATAGATATACATATATAAAATAAACTATATGTATATATACATTTATATATATATATATATATGTTTCAATTAAGAATGCTTAACCAAAAAACTAAGCGTAATTAGATTCAGAAGGTCACTATTATGGCTTCAAACTGAGCGTATCTAATCCTTCTTCATGGGCCAACTGAATACACTTTGCGGCATGTCCATCGGTGATTTTGATCATTTTATGTTCACTTATTAGACAATATAAAATAATTATTTGTATAACATTTTAGCTGAGATGCACAGGCGTCATTTTAGGAGCGTAGAAAGTTTTAAAAAAGCCAAAAAACGTGTGATAGCACCCTTCATAGTGGTTGGACTTTTATTTTCTGCATATTAAAATACTTAGCATATACACAGCATTTGTTTAAGTATAATCATGGTAAGAATTAAACCAAAATAAATTTTGGTCCTCTGGCGCGTACTTCAAATAGATAAAACTTTATTGCCTGGAGTTTATTTGAAAGATAGCTCAATTTAAGGTTTCCATAAATAATAAGGATTGGGATCATCGCCAATCAGGCCTCCAAATAGAGGATTGCTGAACATTTTATTACGGCTCAAAGGATAATAATCAGCTATTTGATGGATCGGTGCTACATAATATACTATCAGTCCATAACTCTATGTAGGTAATACATCTCTTTTTGTAAAAATAAATTTGTTCTCCCCAGATTTTATTTGACCATATTTGATATCCCTAAACTCAATAATTTGACTCGACATTTTTGCAAATATTATTATATCTATCATTCACATAAATTATGTACATATAATATAGATCTGCCGTGCAGTTGGCATATGTATCTACAATATTATGACTCCTATAAGTGCATTTGTCAATAATAAAATCCAGAGCTTCAGATGCTTTTTTCTTCTCATTGTTAAATATATATTATCATCCAGTTCCCAACTGTTTTCATCCGTTTTTTATTGCATCACAATGAGTCAGAGAATTGTATGGAAGAAGAAAAACGGATATCATAAAAATATTGAGAGTCACTTGATATAATATGTTTAAACACTCGCTAAAATGATGGTAATATTATATGAAGAAGTTAAGGGTGACAAAGTCTGTGGAGTAGAGAAGCGTGAGAGAGTAGCCTCTAACGTCATGGCAATATAAGTTTCACCATTTAAGAAAAATAATAAGGTTCTATTGGTCTTGCTTGACTTTTGCAAAATGGAAGGTTCAAGTATATGATAAGGTTATAGGAAGTACTTGAATCAAAGAAGCGCAAGGCTTTTAATTACGGAGTCCAATGTTGGCAAAAAGATTATTATGCTTAAACCAAATTTCAATATTGACAGAATGGGTAGCGGTCACATAACTTCAAATCGATTTTGCTTTAAGATGGTTTAGAACCCGAACTGCCGGCTTTGCAACAACGACAAGGAAACATCTAACAATCTCATCTACGACTGCCATCTTACAAAGAGAAAAATCAGACAACTGGAGGGAAACGTCGAGTGACGAAAAATGTCCTGATTATATATTTTTTAACATTTGACACTTTATGCAATTTTATTAATATTTAGAAATAAAGATACTAGCTTTTAAATGAGTCAGTACAGGGAGATATTAGATTAAGTTTCTCTGAAGTGGGTTTATTTAAGAATTAAACAATCAAAACAAAACGCAAAGAAATGGCATCAAACAAGAGTTGTTGTTTTTAATATAATATGTACATTTAATATGTATACTTGGATAAGAATATAAAGAGCAGATACTTGCAACTTAAACCATAGTGTCCAATTCATTTTTTGAATTCCTTTATAAGACTTAAAAAGTAAACAAATATCTGCTTAGATGCATGCAGAAACCAAGAAAAGTAAACAAAAAGATGAAAAAGTAGGTTAAAAGATATGCACAATACTGTAAGATATGGATGAACCACTTTAATACATTCTTAAAAGCCAAAGTAGGTCTCTGATTCTGATTTTCGAAGGGAGTAATTTTGAAAATTTTATATAAAGAGGAGAGGAAAAAAGAAAAAGAGTTGGCATACTGCTCAAAGTATCACTTCACTACCGGCTGTTTATTGAGTGAAACTCAATAATTCAGAAAAAAGAAAATGATCCTTTAAAATATTAATTGCCTCCTCTCCATGGACCTACATCCATGTTGAAACCCATTGAATGGACTCATATTTTTCCTATTTATTTTAATTGAATAAATGCATATGAAATATACATTTTGTTTGCTTATATCTATCGATATATGGATCACCCCTGATTATCGGAGAACACAGCATTATCAAATGACAAAAACATATTTACTGTTGAGTTTTCGAGAAGAACCTTTTTGTTATCTCCAGACATTTAATGTTACATATTATTTTTAATATGAAAATTATCTTCTCAGACTCAGAGAGAGATAAAAAAGTGTTTCACGGCATAATCAATGATGTTAAATAAGTCCTCACTCGACGACGAGTAATTTGGAAGGCTTACAAACTGAATATATAATATATATATATATATATATATATATATAAGCGTCGGGAGATGTTTGGTTTAGGGGGGGCAGCATTCAATCTGCCCGAAAATTAACAAGAACTGTTAAATCGGTGAAGAAATAATCGAATGAAGAAACCTATGTAGATAAATATTTTCTTTATAGTAATTACATACTATTCAGTACTTTATATTTATTTGGTTATAATTCAAAATCCGTTGCTTTCATAATTTCATATTTACTTCTTCAACTTAAATGCCCGAATATCTCAACCAATTTGCACGAATTTGAGACTCACCCGAATTTCGGGGGGGGGCAGTTGCCACCCTTGCCCCCTGTTTCCTACGCCTATGTATATATATATATATATATATATATATATATATATATATTTATATATATATATATATATATATAATATATATATAAAGAATATCCGTTACATCTTTAATGCTCCCTAACATATATATACAAATATATATATATAAAACACATATATACAAAAGGTATTTTTAAAAGGCGTTCTGAAGCAAGGTCTGTATAATAAGGTCTGGGCAATACAAAAACAAACATGTAATCCTAGCAGTATAACTACTCAATGACGTCATTGGAGAACGATTATATCTATCTATCTATATCTATCAATCTCTCTATCTATTTATAAATATATATATATTGGTTTTAGGAATATTTACATATATATAAACTTATGCACAAAGAAAATCTGTTAAAGCATTTTTTTGTTGGGAATTATTGATAGTAGTAATTTTTCCTTTATCCTTTCCTTTATATATGAACGAAAAAGTACTCAAAATGGGCTCAATTTATAAAATAAAACTAACCAAATGTGCTCATTAATGCTCAATTAAGCTATTTTGACTAATAAGCTGGGCCCAAAAGTCAGTAGTTTCCTTTAAAAATGCACTTTATACAAAAGTGTCGTTAAGGAAAAATTCCTTCTATCAATAGTTCCCAACAAAAAAATGCTTTATCAGATTTTCTTTGTGCATAAGTTTTATATATAAATATTCCTAAAACCAATATATATATTTATAGAGAGATTGATAGATATATAGATAGAAAGATATAATCGTTCTCCAGTGACGTCATTGAGTAGTCACACTGCTATATGTTTGTTTTTGTATTGCCCAGCCTTATTATACAGACCTTGTTTGAAGTATCACCCCTCTCCATGGCAAGAATGGCTTTAATATTTTCAAGAAGAGGATAGTTGGAAGGAAGAGAAGGATGAAGCTATATTCTATCAGTGGGGGTATCTTTTAATATGTAAACCTTCTTTGAGTTTGTCTCATAATTAGTGATCTCCTTGCAAAAAAAGTCAGCTACATTCCTTCATGTCCCAGAGGTTGATGAACGTTGTTCTTGTTGATGCCACCCCCTTCTCCTTCATACAAAAAAACTGGATGTAAGCAAGCCCCTTCATATGAGGAAGGTGACTAACGGTTTAGTATTATATCAAATTTTTGTGCTGCAATCAACAAGAAAAACATAATGAAATGGAGAATGGATCTGGTATTATAATATATAGACAATCCATTCTAGCCAAAAGGTGAGACTTGATTTTGAGAGTTTCCAATTATGTGGTTTGGCTTTTGGCACTTTTTTCACATCAATAATTTTTCAATAGTCTTTGTTTGAATGCACCGAACGGGTTATTTGTCTTCAAGGAACATCAGCAATTGTGATATATTATTTTTACATTGAAATTATTATAATTAAAAACACAAAAATAAACATTTTAAATATTTTAATTATATTTTAGAGATATTTCAAAGCAACTTATAAGATAAAGACAGAAATTCACAATTTTAATAGTGTTTTATATATGTATATATATATATATATATATATATATATATATATATATATATATATATATATATATATTATGTGTGTTGTGTGTGTTTGCACAAACTTTAATATGTAAACTATATGTCTCTGCATACTAAAAAGAATTGATCGTTTAAAAAATAGATATTATCAAGCTCTACAAGGAACAACATTTATTCCACGCCTAAATGACAAGAGTACTTCTTTTATTACTATAGCTATATTTTTGGCAAACCCAATAAAATCAAAATTACTTATCATTAGTGTAAGCTTTTTGTACTAATATAGTTCACTTTCTCTGAGAATAGTATTCAAATTTTTAGGAATTAGGAAGACAAAGTTATGCATACAAAAAAATAAGCTAGTACAAGCTAAACATATATATATTCTTATTGATTTATTTTACTTCTTTATAAGCCAAACAAGAGTGGAACGTACTATTTCGACATCGAGAGCTAGAGATTATCACATAACGTCTTATTTATTATTATATATAAATTTACAAATATCATATGACTGATGCACAATGTTTAATGAATGGTTTACAAAGTATTACATTATTGTTTTCTCAACTGGAAGGACTCCATCATTTTAAGAAATATAAAGTTAAATGATAAGAAAAACACATCCTACACCTACAACATCATATTTGATTCCAATTTAATTATTAATCGACCATAAAAGATCCTTATTGCTGCTGGAAATAGATTTTAACTATCATTTTTCAAATGTCAAACCACCGATCTAACTAATAAAATAATGCATAAGGGACTGAATAAGAGGAGGGAGGATCAATGTCCGAGTGGGCAACTGATGAAATAATGTAGAGGAAGAATGATTAATATCCCTTGAATAATCAAAGTCTAAATCAGGGATGCCAGGGTGAAATCGGTCAGGGGGCCGGACCTTTTTCAAGTGGGACCTCGGGGGGCCAAATTACCGGTACATTTTTGGCTAACACTTTTAAACAAACCAGATTTAAATTTGTTGATATTGTATCATAATATTATTTAATAAAAACACTTCTCAACCACTAACGTAACGGGCAACTGATATAACCATTCGGGCCGGTTCTGGCCCGCGGGCCGCCACCATGGCACCACTGGTCTAAATACACAAGCTCTATGGAGTAGCTAAAAGGAATAATGGCAAAAGATCAGTGACGCAACGGTAATGAATTAAAGTGTTTTTTCTTCTTAAGAATTCACATTGACATCACTTGTATTTATTGTAGGATTTCCCTACTATAATATTTTAGTATTCTATAATAATACATACTGTTCCTCGTGTGGCAGCCATTTAACTACATTACTGACGTCATCAAGCTGGTTTAATGTGTCTTATTAGTTGATTATTCAGTTATTAGTTAGGTCGATGGTTCAACCCCAATCAACAAATAGACTTATTACGGAACATTGGACTGAAGTATGAGTCAGGACTTTTTAATCGCTAATCCATGAAAGAAGCCTTTTGATGACGTAACTCATGATTAATGAGTATATAATTTGCCGGTTTGTCAGGTAAAAGCCTTTAATATAAGGATGCAAAGTAACGGTTTGACATGAAGGATAAATACAAAAAATAAAGAAGGTATTTAAGAATATTAATACTGCCTTATACACAGTTTTAGAACTTTTAAAGATCAGATAATACTGTTTATTATACAAAAAATCAAAGAAATACACATTTATTGAATGCTTATAGCTAGAAAAATACGAATCTTCCATAATTCACATGTTCATACGGGAAATTAAAAAAATGAAAACATTGAAGGACAATTAATTATTAGAAAAAACATGAAAAAAGATCAGAAGTCTAGAGTTATAGCATATTAGATGCCAAATGAAGGATTTGACCACTACTCTGTAATAAGTCTATATAAACATTGCAAAAAATTAACCTATAAGAGACGGGGGTTTACTTACAAAATTTATAATATTACATATTTTTTTAAACATAAAGATATTAATCCATGGATGCTTCTAGAAAGGAATATATTAAGATTCTTATAGTTAACAAATTTTTAATGGAAATGAGAGGATACAACAAATGAAGAACATCCCCATAACTTAATCTTAAGGCCGTACATATACAATATAGACTTCATTTACGTATATTTTACCTATAAGGGACCCACTTTTTAAGTGTCTTAATATTATTAAGGGATTCAAAATAATAAATATATGAAGGACTTGATAATTTTGGCATGAAAACCTCTTGCTAATTTTATAGTTAAGAGCTCAATATATTTATATAGGATTGGTTAGAACATACTAATTAATCCAGAGTCAAAATAAAACCTTAATACTTTCTATTTCTTTATATGAAATGTTTTTATAAGAAATATAATTCTTCTAAAATGAGGTTTTGTTGTTGCTGCATTCAATTAGAAAATACTTCATCCGCATGCCTTTTGACTTAGTCCATTAATTCAACCAATCAAAGTACTTATCTTAATGAGTAATTTCATTCTTTATCACCTTGGCTGGGGATCGAGTATACATATATGTGTATATATAAATACATATTTATTCATTAGAAAAGAAGGTATACCTAAATATATATACACCTATACTTGTATCTCATGATGAAGATAGAGTAACGACCTTGACAATGCTCAATAGACTTAAAGCATCCCTTCTTTCCATCTGTGGACCCCAAAAGAGTCTTATTAGACTTAAAAACAGCTTACTATATGAGCCCTGGTCTCTGATGCCTCATAGTGAAAAGGATATTTTAATTGTCAGAGATTGATAGCATTTATTTTGAGGCGGGATGGAAAGGTTTTATAATTAAAGGTCTTAAAACAAAAGATTTTTAAGAGAAATGTAGGAAAAATTTGAAAAAAGTATTTATTTTGTACTAACTTTATTTAATACAAACCCTAGGAAAATAGTTGTTTTTCATTTAAATATGTAGTAAATTATATATATTAAGATGAGGGCGGACCTTAATAAGAATCCAACTCAGTACTCTGGAAGTTATTTACATAAAAAATAACTTCTATTGGCTTCTAAGCCTTCAGTAGAACTTGCATTATAAGCCAGCTCTATTTTATGGTTTAAAAGAACCATCCTTCCTATGCGTCCTTCCTAATCATCTATCAAGTCACCAGCCAATTCTGTTCATTTCCTTACGCATTATAAGGCATTGCACCACATTTTTTACATCGATCAATGATTCAGCCTATCATCAGACCTTCGGCCTTAATTATTATTATTATGGATTCTCGAACAGACAGGTGATATTAATAAAAATGAGGTATACCATTGAATTACTCTATTGACAACATAATATTATTGTTGTCGTTGTTCTTAGAGACATGTTAACTATTCAGACTCTACCTCTGAAGAGAAGAAAGGGTCGGTAAAAGCGTTACTCAGAACTCAAATAGAATATAACGTGTCGGAGTAAGGACTGGACGCGTTGAAATTCGGAGTATTTGGATGCGCTCCATTCTTTCAAAGCGAGTGAAAGAATTCAAGAGAGACTTCATATTTTATTATGAAATATATGATGTGACACCACTCTCACGCTAGCATACGTTACTTTGGTATTGTATATTATCTGTGTTAATCCCTTATGAAAAAAATCAGGGATGGGTCTAATCATATCCTGGTGAATGAACGAAGAGTCCACTTACTGCATTCATTTCATGCGAAACGCTACTATCTTGTATAGGTCCCGTTACATAGATTCATACAATGAAATCTTGAGATCCCCACAAACACATAACCCTTAACAATGTATAAATAGACTTACCTCACAAATAAAAAATCCAAGAAAATCGAAAATACCGAATCTCCTGTGTATGGATGTGATTTGTCGGAGGTTACGATTGGTCCAAAGAATGTATAAAAAATATAGGGCTTTAAAGATGAGAGACGGGTGAAATTCGAAAAGAAGTCATCAATAACATAAGAATCAAAACCCTCACAGTTCCTAAGAGCACACTAGTGGAATAACTATATTTTTATATTTCTTCTTTTTGTTCTATAGCTACAACTAAGAAATTGTTGTTGGAAAAATCGGTTTTTTTCTTCTTCTTGGCTCTTAGGAAGGGCTCTTTTTGCCTTGCCGTGCGTCTATGATGTCAGGTAAGTCTTTTTCCCCTCGCCTTGTAGTTGCCTTAACGCACTCCCCTTGTGTTGAACAGGTATATTTTTATTATTACTACTACACGTTAGGTATAATATGTATTTTGTTATTAAAGCAGCAGAGTCTACAACAGTCCTATGACAGAGAGAAAGAGAGCAGTTGTTTCTTCTTTAATTAAATAGGGTTTTTTTTTGGCGAGAAAAGATTATGAATATTTCATATTTGGAGGATTTTTATAACACAATTGTTTATGTATCTTTACTCATAAGAGAGTCTTTATTGAGACTAAAATGATTGTCAGGTAAATAAATTGACTGCATAGAATGCTAACAATAATATAACGTGAGCCTCCTCTCACATTCCAATCCTCTTTTTTTCTGAGTGGATAAGAACACAAAAAGTTATTATAAGTGCGAGCCCTCGAGTAAGAATGGAAAAAAGTTCAAGGGGGAGCTCTTCGATGATGGCTCGTACCTGTGTGTCTTTATTCTTTCCTCTCAAGCCTCTGTCTTCGTCTTTCTCTTTCCGTTGCCTAAATTTTATGCTTTCAAACAGTCATACCTCAAAATTACGTGAAAACAACCTCTGCGAACATGCTTTTGTTATTGTCTAAAATGTTTATTTTAAACACTTAACCTATAATATTATATAATTATATTATATTATAAAATATTTAAAACAAATTGACAAGTGTTTTTTGTTTTTATATTGAATATTTTTATTATTTTTCAGTTATCTATGTATTTGGACGCCATTTTATTTATTTGTTTAATAATTATATTTTTTTTTTCGTGCTATACAATTTTAATTGAAAACCTTTTAAAAATGACAAGGAATACAAGACAAGGAATGAAGGGATGATTACAGAGGTTGCCAAAAGCTAATTTCGATCAGATATACATTAATATCCTTGATAGCGTTTGTTTCTATCCACATAAAAGTTAATTAATAATTAAAATGACCTCACTGGATTTAAAGTAATGTTTCTTTAGTCCTTAGGATTTTATATTTAGTTTTTTTTGTATGCTCATATATTAGGATGATTATATGATAATTTCAAGGAGTCAATTCAAAGGCTTTGTAAATGACATAGAAACCATGAAAAGAAACAATTTGTAATTTTAAGAATATTATTCCGCGAATTGTTTTGCACACATCAACAGCTGCGAGGGGAATGATGATATTGAAGTGTGTGAAATATTTTTTTACAATTCCTTTTCATTCAACCAATAGCATGCTATGATAAAGTCCAAGTATATTCTCATTAGTTATGGGTCATATGCAAACCACCTTTGACTGGACATAGAAGACACGCATCAATCAAAGTTATTACTTTAAATATATGTTCTATACTTACGTTAAGGTTATGTCTTCTTGTCCTGGTTATCTGGGCTTATATACGAACAAAAGGTAGGTAGTACTCCATACCCCATATACAATTGTTACAGGACATCCATTAGATAAAGGTGCTTTTCATATTGTGAGCAGTATAGCAGGTATTCCTGTTGTCAAAAGGAAGGTGATTTCCCTCCCATCGAGTCATCTGCAAAAAAAATATCCTAGTCACAGGTCATAACAGATCCTACAAAGTAACATTGGTTAAAAATATGCTTAGATCAAGGATGCACGCCTATGGAGTATACAATTATTTGCGGTGACGTCATTGATGATGCAATTTATTGGCCAAGTTTCTCTAAAAATCCAGTATATAAATACAGTTAATGCTTAAAAGGAAATTTAAGGGCAATTAGTCAGTAACTGAGCTTTTTTAAATGAATATTGTCCTTAGATAAACAATCACATACCTCATCTATGACGTCACCTCATACAATAAACTGTATACCCTCTTAAAAAGTAAAGAATGGATTTTACAAGTGTGAGCAATATTATAATTATTGAAAAACATTATTCATTGGAATTAAAACTCACAGCTTTTCAAGTATGACAAGGTAATTCTATAAGAGCACCGAGTATTCGCCATAACTTAAAGGTCCTCAGGGGGTGCCGAAACCCTTTTGAAGACAGCAATAGTATTTATATCCCATGGCAAATACTAAACATGAAAATAGTGATCCAGGTAGACGAGAAGATTGAATGACTTGTACCTATATGAATGATGCAATATAAATAGAGGATGACACACATCATTGATAATATAATACATCCTTCTTAGCTCGATAACTCATTATATATTTATATCATTGTTAGCAGACTTGTTGACGTTCGCGGATAATTGTAATTTGTCGTTCATTTGTCGTTTACCAAAAGTTATCGTTGCGTCGATCATCGTTCGTTTTAAGATTGAATCTTTTCGTCGTTCATCGTTCGTTTGTCGTTCTGAAAATAAGTGATGACATTTTTTAAAAGGGAAGTTTTGGTTTATTAAACGAACGATATAATTTTTTATTGTCATTGATCGTTCGCGAACGACAAACGACAAACAATAACAAATGAACTACAAATCAACATGTTTGATTGTTAAGGATAACAAAAAGGCAGTTCCCAAACTCAACAATAAACATTTTTTCAAAATTCGGTATTACTGTTTTTTTTGTTTCTCAACGTTTAATAGTCAGAAGGATAATTAGAGATAGAGAAAAAGTGCTACTTTTTGAAACGTGATTGCTTGAAAGAACAGGAGAGGGAATAAATAAGAGGAAGTTGTATATATATATATATAATAAAGAACTGATATGATGTATGATTTTCATACTATACTACAAAAAAGTCATTTACTTGCAAGTTTTAATCCACATATCAAAAATCATTAGGATAAAATGACTCCTAGTTTGTCCACAATAAACCCCTTTACATTAACCACATCAAGGTGACTTCTTTTGCCTTTACTTTGGTCGTGTCTCTCATACAACAAAAAAAATGTACTTCGCTGTCCAGGCCTTATCAGGAATAAGTACCTATGAGTAAAAATGTTGTTCGCATAGAACATGACAATTCCTTGTTAAAAGGAAGTGGATATATTATTAACTAAGTACAAACACTTCCTTAGCTTAGGAATAAGTAAAAGGTAATTCTCGCAAACTCACCAAAAAATATTTTTTACAGTTGGTAGCCTTGTCTCCTTTATTTTTCTACGTTCGAATATAGATCCATATATATACAGATAAAATAAACTCAGAAGTAGGAAATTCATTCAGCTGACCGCCTCAAGAAAGAACTCCTACAAATAAATGACACCAGATTTGAATGGTTTATTTTTGTAAAAAACTTTGAATTTGAGGATTTGACATGTCTTTGAAGTGGAAGTTGAAAATACAGTGATTATTATTTATTAAACATAAATAAAATATAGTATTTTTATCCGAAAAAGAGGGGGAATATATAAGTAGTTGGCGCTATGCTACAAAGTATCACTTCGCTACTCGCAGCTATTGAGGAGAAAGAAGATGATCATCCTTCAAAATAAATTGATCCTCTTCTTCATGGGCCTACATCCAATGACGTCATTGGCGAATTCTTTGATTGAACTACTCCAATACCACATAAATAAAATCTATAACACACAAGCATTGTTGACTTACATGTCCACCTACAGCAGGTGATGCTTATATTTAAGCTTAAGGTAATGCAGGAGGGGAAGTCGTGTTATTTATATATATGAACTCTCCATCATATAAGTTTGTTGGGAATACAAATATATCAGATTTAAAGGGCGTTTTGAATGGGGAAGCACACACCAAACTCCTCCTCAGTTTGAGAGAGTAGTGACCCAGTATCCCAGTTCCTGCTTACATGCATTTAAAATGTGTACCTGGACAAGATGAATCTTCTTGCTCTCCTCCTTTCCGCAGTAAAAAAGGGAACTTTTTACAACGACTTCTTGATAAATATAAAAGAAAAACGGAAAAAGACAACACATTCAAAATGATCTAAAAGGGAGGGTCATAATTTGTATAAGGAAAAAGCTGTGTGTTTTGAAACATGACGGGTTGAAAGAAGTGGAATGGGAACAATACAAAACCAGTTGGCACTATGCTACAAATAATGAGTTCAATTGAACACCAATGTCATCCATACAAACACACATGTTCTCATATTGGTCAAAAGCATTGACCAATATAAATATACATATGTACTTATATTAGCTGAACGTCGTACAGTATATATATATATATATATATATATATATATATATATATATTATATATGAGGATTGTTCTTTTCGACCGTTAATGTAAGACCTCAAAATACCTCATTTTTGTAAAGACACTTCACTCTTCTGCAATAAATATCCATTGTCACTTGCTTGTTAGTCTAATAATAGTGGACAATCATGTTGTGATTTGTGGACTCTGAATGTAATAACAAATGCAATTACTTGTCAGAGTTCGGGTCCAAAATTGCATGACTTACGTATTTTTTGCTTGGTAGACTTTTATATATTTAAAATGAGGTAAAAGATTTATAAATAAACATTAAAGGATACATTTTTTAAATCAAAAAGTCAATGTTAATCATTAAGTCCCTGTTCTCCACACGCACAATACAGTAAATTAATTGTTGACGAATGATATGTACGTATATAGAGGGGGAAATGGTTCTTAACGTATTTTGATATAAAAATGCATAAGGAAATAAAACAATAATATTCTCGAAATATGAAATTTACTTTTGTTCAGCCATGTATGAAGTACTGCATATTTTGTTGTTTCATTTAACTACAATCCGTCCGTTGATCTCCAGTAAAAACAATCTATGTTAATAAGAAGCTACTACTTCCACGTGCAATAAATTTTTTTTCCCTAAGGCATTCAAGCAACCCATATTTGTTTGTGTACTTTGTCAAAAGGAATTTTGTATCATGAGACAAGGAGGAGCCATTCTCTTATTTTTGTATGATTAAATCATTTCCTGTTATTTGATAATGTCATTTAATCATTGTAACAAAAGGAATTATAATGGAGTAAACCCTTTTTTAAGGTGGGCCAAGGCACTCAGTCTATTTAATGATATGAATAAGAGAATGTTTAGTTTCATAAATTGACACATATATCCAGGCTTGTTGATCGGAGTTTTTTCTGATCGGCGATCAATAGCGATATAGCGATATTTGATCGCTGATCGCAGTATCGCAAAAGGTCCTGATCTTTATATCTTTTGATCGTAAGAAAATCACTAAAAAATAGCGATCCGATCAATTTGTATAAAATAACTAAAAATAAAAAATGTTTGTAATAAGGATTTTTGAGACATACCCTCATTTCTTAAAACTTAACTAGCTGTCACATTAACCAAAATCCATTGTTTATAACTAATATTTGTTTTGAAAACACAAAATACAGACTAATACTAATGGAAAAAGCCCGTGTGTGCTATCCTGATATATTTTTTGTCCTAAAAATACAGGACACGCGACTATGTAGAAGTCATTGTTTTGGAGCTCATAGGCTATCGGAAACATTTATTGTGGCATCTCCTGTCTTAAAATATGCAGACATATGTCAATTGTGGAGCTAGAGTGTTGGAGCTCATAGGCCAGTGGTTCCCAAAGTGGGGGTGCGCCCCTAGGGGGGGGGGGGGCGCAGAGCAATTGCAGGGGGGGGGGGGTGCGGGAAAAAACGGATGAATAAAAATATAAATACTGTAGACTAAATTTCACTGCTAGAAATTGGACAAAAACAAAAAAAGGTTGAGTTTTGTAATTATTACATTGAATGAAATAAACTGCAATGGACTCTGAGAACCAATGTGTGTATGTCCTTTTTTGGGGGGGGGAGGGGGGGGGCGCAAAAAATTTCTTATGTACCCAGGAGAAAAAGTTTGGGAACCATTGTCATAGGCTATGAGAAACAATCATTTTGATATTTTTTTCATAAAATATACAGACAGGCGCCTATGGAGAAGTCGCTATTTGGAGCTCATAGGCTATGGGAAAACAATCATTTCATTGCCATATAAAGTTGAATACTTTAAGGGTTTAACTCTGTATATATTTAAATTTTTACTTAGAATTAGTATAACATAGGTAATTTTTTTGTTGATCGCAATAAATTGATCGGATCGCTGATCGGAAAAATCCCTGATCGTTATATCGCTATATCGCAAAGAATTTCTGATCGCTATTTTTGATCGGATCGCTATTTTTTTCCTGATCGCTCACAAGCCTGCATATATCATTTGTAAAAAAAAATAAGCTTTCAAGCCACTTCTTGAAGGTTTCCCATTTTTAAATGTAAGCTAACATTAATTTAAGGTTAGTTTGATCTTTTCCATCTTTTGTTCGTCTTATTGTCAAAGAGGGATAGAAGAAAAAAACATTATTTCCTTCAATGAGTTTGATATTTTTTTTCTTTTTTTCACAGTTCATAAATATATTCAATAAACAAAGTATAAGTATATAAAAATATGCTAATGCGTAAAAAAATACATTATTAAACTTCTAGTTTAATTTTTTAGCATCCGAGCTGAACAATCTTAAAAAATATATATCAATTAAAAGCACAAAAAACCGAAATGACACAAGTAAACGAAAAAAAAAACACGGAAAATATAAAAAGTCTATTTGTAGTTTCTAAATTTCTTTAAAAGCTATTTATGGCGTCATTATAAAACAGGGACCGGGAAGGGGAAGTATCGGATTTCATCGGCGGCTAGTGTCCACGAATCACCAAATACGGAAGGAATTTTGAGGTCCAAAGCGGCGTACCTCGCCGCAGCAGAAAAATTATTGGCCTCAGCTCTGAAGCTTGCAGAGGATGATATTGTAATCGTTTGGCTATTAAAGCCTTGGCAGAAAGAAGGGCATTGCTAATTGCTTTCAGTCGTGAGGAATTCTCACGACCCTCAACTCCAAATAATATTGAAGCCTTGATGTATTTATCTGCATTTTCACATCCATTCCACGTACATTTAGTTTCAGAAATTGCATTAGAATTTGAACAGCCTGGCACTCAACAAAAGCATGAATTACGGAGTTATATAAAATACCACAGTCCTTACAAGGTAGATAAACTTAATAAGCTCTGCAGAAATCAACAGCTGAGGTTTGATAAATTGTATACATTTTGTTAGCAATACGACCGACCACTCTAATAAAGAGGTCGTAATTGCTTGTTGAGCGTCATATTGGAATTGTCTATCTTCTTTTTATGTATTGAAACCACCAAACTAAACTTTAAAAGTATTTTTGGGATATTGGGGCCAGTGCATTAGAGTAGGAAAGTCTGGACGCATGCCAACAGGTTAGAACAGGGGGCTGACGAAAGGTCATGACAAAAAGACTGCATATTAAAAATTAGTAGGTGCTTTGATATAGTAGCAAACTATTCTATTTAATTTGTATAAATCAAAGGGAAATAATTAATATATAAAAGGCGCAAATAAGTTGAGCTTGCAATGTAACATTTTTAAGATGTTGCCACTATTTTTCTCTGAGATGCAGAATTAAGGCGCAAATGAGCAATATACTAATTTCCAAAGCCTACTTATAGGTCTTTTAAATTTCTCTTCTTTTTCTAATCCGTCTGGAATCCGCTTGGGTCGCAATATCGTCCACATAAGAAGTTTCCTCAACAACAAAATACATAATTTATGCTTGCAACTACAAGCATTGCTTCTTGCAATGGTCAAATAGTTATAACTTTTTTGTGGTTTTCCATTTACATGTTGTAGAGAAAGGAAGCTTTAAAGAGTTTTTAGATGTAGTATCAAACTGCGGTCAAGCCCAGTTCCCGTATGCATTGTTGTACAATTAAGTGTTGATAACTTTTTTGTAAGCCTTACTGCATAATTTTCATAAAGAAGAAATACCTACCGTCGCAGTGAAGGGTTCTTTAAATGACACTATCATCGATTTTTCATGATTTATAAATAGTGTGTATGCTATTTTATATTATACAGTTAGGTAACAAAACCGTTTTAGTAGTAATTATATGTCAAATAATGTATTTAAAATGTTTTATACTTAATTGATGGCTTATTTTTGGCTAATACTATAGTTTTTTCTTCATTATGAAGTCCGTTAATTAGTATAATTTTTCCTTTCTTTGGTGGTAAAAAGAATTGACCATTTTTTTTAAAAATTAAGAGAGTAATGGTTGAAGTTGAATTATAAAAAACAAAGTCATGATATGTTGATAGGAAAATAAATTATTAACTTATAAGGAAAATACAAATTAATGATATTAATATATTGAAACTAAGGAGCAAAAAAGGCATATAAACTTATTTGTTTGGTGCTCAAAGAAATGGCTAACGTTTTACTAATAAGCCTTTATAACAATGCTCAGTATATAAACGTGGGGTTGTATTACAATGAATAAAATTGTGGTGGGTTAAACAGGAAAAATAAATTAAAAAATGAGTTGCCAATGAGAGCTAGGAATGTCTATACTAAATACGTCATCGTTTATCTAGTCATTTTCAAGTAACACTTTGAGGAAAGGCTTCTCCATTCAAAATGGAAGTTCAGAGGAGTTTGCGTAAAAGATCCGTGGATGCAGCAGATTATGTCTCTATTTTCTATTGGTAGGAGTGCTTTGGAGTGCAGAAAAGGAACGAATAAGCTCTCTTGAGAGAGTGACAACGATTATTCGATTTCCTAAAAGCTCCATCCAGAGTAGCCACCTTTATGCAAGTCACAAATAAGTAGCCAGAAGTTTCGATTACATTTTTGCAGAAGAGGATTCTTCTTTTCCTCCAACTTTTTTGTGATTTTTTGATACACAACGATATATATATATGTATATATATATACAGTCAACTTCGCCTAAGTCGAAATTACATAAGTCGAAAAGTCGCGCTAACTCAAATCTAATCAAAAGTCCCATTTTTTCTCCATTGACATGTGTGTAATAAAAATAGTACAAGTCGATTTTGTAAACCAATATTTCGCTTAAGTCGAACAGATATTTGGACAGTAACACATACATAAACAAGAAAATAACTTCGCATAAGTCGAAGAGGGCGCTCACTTTCCAAAGCACAGCCCACATGCACTGCGCCTGCCGTTCACACAGTGTATTACAAGGAAGTAGACACAGATGGTTGAAGTGAGGAAAAATATGAACACTTGTCCACCTGCTGCCTCGCCGATGATTTGCGACTGCATGTGAGCGCGTGCACACACACACGCCTACCTATATATCGAATTTTTCTTCGACATAGCAATCAAAATTTGTAACTCAAATTTCACCTAAGTCGATTGTTTTTGCACAGTCCCGAGAGAATCGACTTAGGCGAAGTTGACTGTATATAAGGCCGGAACTTAAATTTTTCAAGCCGGGCCGGGACTTCAGTATATTTCATTCCTTCGTCATTCTTAAAGTGACGACATTTTTTTAGAAAAGAAACTCCCCAAAAAAAAGTGACGACGATTTTTTTTAGAAAAAAAATTTCCTATAAAAAAAAATTCTGGAAAAACGTGACGACGTTTTTAAGAAAATAATTTCCAAAAAGTCCCGGCTGGGACACTCAAAAACAGCCGGGTATTCGGTCGTTTCCATATATATATATTTATATTATATATATATATATATATTCCATCTTAATAACAAGCAAGAAAGCTGCATCAATTATAAATAATTGTGCAAACGAATGTTATCAGTTCAAAGAAAAACAAGGTGGAAAGTATGACTAATAATGACTGGGACAGGTGGCAAAGTCCCCTTTGTGGTTCTAAACAAAGACATGTTGATTGTAATAAATATATTATATATATATAATAAATGAATAGAAGGGTCATAAAAAGAGTTGAATACCAACCACGCTGTTCTCTTTTCTCTACCTCCCTTAGTTAACTGGAAGCCTTCTTCTTACCTTTAGAAAACTCCTCAAGAGCAAAGGTATTATGTTACTTTCATCGTACATAGTACCATGGGATGCCTAACAAACATTTTTTTTTCCTTTTTTGATTATAAATAAAAGTTATCCATATTGATTTTCTTCTCCATTTTCCTCGTATGGGATGGATGAATATTAAATGTCATGTTACTCTATTATATATAAAATATATAGCTTTATTCCTTCATCAATCACTCTATTTTTGGTCATTTAGGACTCCTTGGAATAGTTTGTTTTATGCATGTAGTCTATTCTTAAAATAGATTTATCTCTTTTAATGGTTTAAAATATAAAAAAAGGTTGTCAAAGATATGTTCCATGTTGCTATAAATAAAATCAAAGTTATATTATATATATATGTATATATATATATATATACATAATGTTATATTATATATATACATATATATAATTATATATATATATAGATATATAGATAGATAATGTTGAATTATAAAGCGTTTCTCTCTATGTATGTTATATATATATAAATATAAACATATACACAAATATATATAATGTTGTATCTGATATAACAAATATACGAGCGCACCTACGGATTTACCGCACTATCTATTATCATTTTTATTGAACATTTTGTAAGCTGTAATATTTAAAAAGCTGTTTTTTCTGTTTTCATAATAAAGGAAACTCTATTAATTAAAAGACGAGTCTATTAATACATCCAGTCAAGTAGCTCCTCCAATTATTTTGTGAGTATTGATATATGTAAACTAGATATTGAATAACAATGGATTCTGAGCGATGGGATGATCGATATTTTATCTTCCTGCCTCGTTCGTTCTCTCTCTCTATATCTTTATAGACTCTGAGAAAGGAAAATTAAAGGTACTTACTTCTATTGAGGAATCAATTGGAGGTGATGCAGTTAGCCTTGATATTACTTATGATTGCCATTGTGTTTTACTCCTAGCATGAATCATCTAGCGTAATGAGTGGTTACAGAATACATATTTAAACTTTGTTAGTATTAATGGTTGCAATTATCACCAAAGCTTCCAGAGGAAAATGATTAATATTGGCATAGAGATACATTAACTTCAATAATAAAGTCTTTTCTGTTCAATTTGAATGTAAATGCATAAATAGTCCATTTAACAAGTTTGTAATAATTTTTTTTCTTTAATTAATTCTTTAAGTATTATACTTTTCTTATTTATTTTCATCATAAAAGTTTTGTATCAAAAACATATCAAATACAGTGTAATTAAAAACGCAAAATCTCAAGATCCCCTCTGTCACCGATGGAAAGTGGAGTTGGGGCAGCTGATGTAATTCGTTACTTCCTCTCGTGTTCCCTGCTTATGGAAAAATTATTAAAAAACTTTTACGCTAATTCAAGGATTTAAAATAGAAAGGTTTATAGTTTATTTATGTTCTGTTTTATTTTGTCAAGTTATTTTTATTATTATTGTATTTTAGTGTTGTTCATATTTGATGTAAAATTTTTAAAAAAATGTTTAATTATGTTTTACGCATTAACATCATTTATATACATTCTCTTTTTTTGCTAGTATATTTTTGATGAACAATGGAATAAAAAAGAAATCTACAGATTAGATTACAAAAAATAATATAAAATTTTTTGACTAATTCACAATATTAATGGTAAGTGAACATAAAAGTTCATTATTGCTTTACTTTTTAAAATAATTCTGATCCTTGACTATCAACCATAATTGAAGAATATTCCATCATCACCTTCTAGGGGAAGAGGTTTCGATGATGAGGACTTGATGGGTCAAGGAGCCCTTCGCTGATTCCGGCTCGTCTCCTTAAACGATCAGAAAGGAGTTGGAGCGGATGATGAAGAAGATATTAAAAAAGAAGCATGGATTATTAAAAAAAGTCATTGACATTATGAAATATTAAAGCGTTATAAAGTAAAAGTACGCGCATGCATAACATAAAATTCTTCCTTTTTCCCAAAAGATTGGCCAAAATTTTTAGTTCTTCTTTAGTCCGTAAGGGCGCTTTGTCGTAGAGCTCTTTGAAAATAATAACAAAGTCTTTTATTATTTATATTTGGAATCTCGCACAATGTCGAAGTGATTTGATATATTTCGAATTATCAAATTAATCTCTTAAACCGGTTTTAAATAGGATGGTGACGTAATTTCATGGACTAGCGACATCTAACTAACGTTAAAGAAAATAACCAAAATTTTGGTCAATTTCTTTGTTTACTTTTTCCTTGCATGCGCTACTTTACTTTTAACGCTGTATGACATATGACATCACTTCCCTCATTGGGGCTATTGCGATGTTTCATCAATTCACATAAGCCATATCATAATATAACAAACAATTAAATGGTTCCTCAAAAGACTGCGGTATCTCTATAAGATATAAAGGCATAAAGAGCTTATTGGGATCCTTCAGAGAAATACGTCATTGTGTCCCGAATACAGCTGACGATGTTTCTCTCCTATTGGAGGGAAGAGAATACGTTATTGTGACCAGAATACAGCTGAACGATGTTTATCTGCTAATTGGAGGAATGAGCTCTCTATATCCTTATTTTCTATAAGGTATCTTCTTCAAATCATCTTGGCTGATCATGTAAGCTGAGCGGGAACTAGAAGGTGCGAATCGAATTAACATTAATTAATGCCGCTACACATAACTATGTTCATAAGTTCGGACAACTCTATTGTCTTTAATTTGACGAACTTTAGTAGTTATGTGTAGCTATGCAATTAAAAGTAGAAATTTCCATAATAAAAACAGAAAAT
>CP045890.1:34069082-34097634 GCA_013387185.1 Caligus rogercresseyi
AAAAAAAGCTGAACGCTCACAAGCCTGCCATTTAAGTATACTTAAAAAATGGTGAGAACGACAATGCAATATTAACAATTAATATAAATATAACACATCACAAATACGTCAGAAACCCCAATAACAACTAATTAATTATTAATGCATGGACATTAAGACTTCAATCATATCCTTTTTAAAACTGGATAATCAAAAGAGAAAAAAAAAATTGCTCGACTTCAAGAGTTCTTTGGTGAACCTAAAATGGCAGTAATTTTGTCTTGTTGAGAAGAGGAAAAAGGAATTCTACAATCAATTGGAGTCAATCTTTGTTATTTTAATTAAAAAAAACATTGTCTAAATAAGAAGTCGTTGGATATGTATAGTCATTTTTCTTCCCTTTGTACGCCTTTATATGTAGACTTTGACCGTTTAAAAGGAATCCCATCAATTCCATCCTTTTCTTTCTTGTTTCATCGAATTGAAAGATACACTTCGTCATAAATACAAATGTAAAATGGCTCCCATAAGCTTTTGTTGAATATTTTCTTTCCTTTTATATAGAGCTAATTGTTAGGAATCATTTAAAGCTCGTAAACTCACATATAAACAGATCTTTTCACATTGCTAGCACAGTTTTTTTTCTTCTTCTACGTCTAATGGTTAGGGTGATGATCCCTCTATCGGCATATATGACTACGCAAATATATATTCCTTTATTCTTGAATAGGAGTAGTTGCTTTACTTATTCAATAATCCTATACAATATATATGAAAGTTCATTCAAAGGATTGTCAAATGACAAGGATGGACGGCCATGCATAATAGACATTTAATATTAAATAGGATATATTTCTTCATCAAATCTTTATTAATATGAAGTTATTGTGTAAAAAATACATAAATAAACATTGTGATCTAAAATTAAAACTTCATAAAAGATTAAACGATTTTACATTTCCTAACATCAAATAAAAACTGAATGCACAACAATAAAAAAATAATAAGGATTAGTAAAACTTCAATAATTTTTCATTATTTTTAAAAGATGCTTTGATTTTAACGGGAAGTACTTAATTTCATTCGCGGCGACGGTCCAGGAGTTGTCCAGAAGCGACGATATCCTTAGAGAAAGGCTCCATATCTTGCCGCCGCTGAGAGCATTATGGCTCTAAGTTCCTCGGATTTGATGCATTCGTTTGTAGTTAACTTTTTTGCAATAAGTGCTTTTGCATTTATGATTGATTTATAATCACTAAAGGAATCTGATCGTTTTTTTTCCTTTATTAGGAAAGCCAAACAATACAATGGCTTTCAAATGTTATTGTGACACTTGTCCAATCCCTTAACATTAAGAAGTAAAAAGACTTCAAAATTGACACCGCAGGGCAATCAGCAAAGCATGTAACGTGTGGACATATAATTTGCCACAGTCCTTGCAATGATTTCTAAAAATTATACGATTAGAGGAAATCTGTAACTGGGCAATACATTTTTTCCCATCATGAATCCCTGACGTGGAACGCATAATTCTTTTTCCTCCAATCATCAGGAAGCTCGAGTAAATCTATGTAAAAGTCTACTAATTTATTGACCTCTTCCTTGAGATTAGGAGGCTTCATCTTGAGATTCCAAGGACACGGCAACTTATGCGTTTTAGCAGCTCTTTGAAGAGGGTATTTAAATCTCCCATCCTCACAGAAATTGAAATACATTGTAGAACTAAGATCATAAGCACCATGAGCTAATGCTAAATTCTCTAGAAAAAGGGGTACATTTTGTCCCTCTTTAAATGGATATTCAGTCCTAAAAGTGATAATACTTGAATATTACCAAATGCTTTTCCACCTTTCAATCATTCACGCTTTAAAAATATTATTTTTTTCTAGAGCTGGGATTCGGTTGATTTTATTATGTATCTACCGAATATCGATCGGTGCGGTAGATAAAAAGAAAGAAAAATATATTTATGTATCTGCTCTGTGACTTCTTCATATGCATTTAGTATGGGACAACTTATAAAAAAGACAATTAAGTATATGTATAATTTGTATATTGTTTTTAGATATTATTTGAAATTTAATGCATGTTATTTTTATTTAAATCATTGTTGCCCCCGGATTTTGAAGGAAAGGGAAGGCAATAGCAAACAAATTATTTCCTTAACTGTCTTTTGTGTTGTCGTTGTCCGATATTAAATGCACTTACCGCTTCAGAGTTGTTTATTTATTTTGCAACTTCTTCACACCAGGTAACAACGCTTCCAGTTCTAAATACCGATTTACATTCAGTAGTCGCAGCTCTGGGGTTTTCCTATTCCTATGCAGATAGTTACATTATAGGTCTGTGACTACCTATCATGACCAATGATACTTAAACCAATTGAAAAAGTTTATTCTTGTCAAAAATGTACACTTTATCCGCCAGCATCATATTTGATTTATAATAAATCCTTTATTCAATTTTTTCTTCCAAATAATATTTTTTTTCTTCAACTATATCAAAGAAAACTTTTTATTAAACGTCTTATATACTTATGTAGACATATTTTTAATCTTTTAATTGATGTGAGCTATAACATATATTTTTATATTATTATATATATATATATATATTAGGGTTGTTCTTATTTTTCAAATGTTTGAAATGTTAGCAACATTGTGGATTTTCTGTTTCTTGGTGATAAAAGAAGACGACATACAAAGTTTGAACAAAATCGGTCAACATTACGAGGTCGCGCAACGAGGTCAAAGTTTTAAAAATTTAGTAAAAATATAGTTTTCCGCAAATTTCTTCAAATGGTGGACGTTACAGACTTCAATAATTATTATTAATTTAAAGGAAATCTAATTTACTACCAGACGTATGTTTGATGTTTTTTAATAAAACAAAGTTTTCAGTAAAAACAAAGCAAGAAAGGAGTGTGTAATGTTAGCATATTTCATAGCTTTTTTGTATCAATTAACTTCACTCGCCTGTAGAAGATGACTTGTTCGCTTCAGAGTAAAATAGTACTTTTAAGCTTAGTAAAACTTTAGATGATAAATCCAAAAATGACCTTGGTTGCATTCTATCCATTCAGAATTCAGTACAATCTGAGTTTACATCATATGATTCAGAGCCTGTATTGACCTATAAGAAATCGATTATGAAAAAAATAAATAATAATATGTTACTTAGATTTGCGTCAAGGTATCCTCTCAAAATTTTACTTTGTCTCTGACGCATACATAATCCATTATATGCGTCATTTTGTACGCGAGATAGCTTTTTTTAATGTACATATAACTCTCTACTTATTAAATTGACATGATTTAGTATACCAAAATATTAAAGCTGGTTTACCAAGCTTTCATTTGATATGTTTGGTGTTCTAAAAATCGCTATACTTTAAGAGATATAAGCAAATACGCACTCTCCCCCAAAAATTGATCTTTTGATATGAGAATATACGATTACCATTTGTAATTGTTAGTGTTACCTGGATAGAAAGAAAAAAAGAAGGGAGAGAAGTGAGGCAAAATACTCTCTCCTTTTCTTTCTATCCAGGTAACACTAACAGAGTTACCACTGTAATCGTATATCAATATATATATAATATATATATATATATATATATATATATATATATAGAAGAGGCTTCATCATTGCAGGAAGAGTAATATTTGTCCTCTTTTCATACTATTCAAGAGATAAATTAACATAGAAAGCTTATTCCTAGACAAACCCATAGAGATATAAAGATATAGAGAGCTGCAGTCCCTTCAATAGCAGAGAAACATCGTTTAGCTGTATTTTGTGTCCAATATAAACAAAGTAATTTGACCCTACGTCATCGTAAGCTGATCATAGAGATATTCTATCTATAGATCAGCTTACGATGACGTAATACAAATTACTTTGTTTATATGGACACAAAAATGCAGATTATGGGAATAAGCTCTCTATATCTTTTTCTATGGACAAACCTGATACTTTCAGCTGTCGAGGAAGGATGCCCAAAAGATATGTATACCGGGATAAATAAATCGGAATTAAACACAGAAGTGTAAATCATCCAACCTATCATATTGAAGTAAATTTGGTGAGATTTTAATGGACCTCCATGAGCAGCTATTGGAATGATAAAAAATGTTCTGTTTTTATAGAAGTAAGTTGTCTTTGTTATCAAATATAATCTCTATGGGTCTAGTACAATATGTATATGAACAAAAGGGATGGAATTGATAATGGAGTAATGATAAATGTTGTAGAGTAGAGACTGACTCGCTTCATGGGCACTTTTAAATTGTCGGAGTTGAAAAGGTCAAAGTTTCTAAGCGGTCTTATGATGTAACCAATCAGAACGAGAGGGATTGGATAACTTGTATCAAAAATATTGTTGTCGAATAACGATGCTGATATAGTTGTTCATTCGTTCGTAGTAACGGATGAATGACAACATAATAAATACAGAATGACAGGAAATCCAGTGGGTTCATGAATAATTTAATCATAATGTAATAAGATACATATAACATATAATTCTGAAGCTATTATTATGAAGCTCTGCAATGGAGGCTTCTATAAGTATGTTAACAGAGTTGTGCAGAAGAAATTAAAAGGACAATTATATATATTGAAGATAAACATCCTTTTTTTTTCTCTCATAAGCACGGTATTTATAGAATAAAATATTACATCACATAATGTCAAATAATTAAAAAAGGACAATTGTGTTGGAAGTAACACAAATAAACATTTTAATGTAAAATTAATTTCTTTTAAAAGCTCAAAAAACAAAAATATTTAACATTGATGAAACAATAGAGAACTAGAGGCATATATACACTCAGAGAGTGCAAACCTCCGCCGTCACGGGATCCTTATGAGCCTTCTGAGGCGAATTTTCACGATGGGCGGCGTAGAGGGACGGGGGAGGGTTCCCTCGACGGAAATTCCGAGAGAAGACGCTCCCGGCACCCGATTTCACAGCACAGCGACATCTATTGGCAGAGTAGGCTAACTTGAAATATTTATTAGTATTTAGCTCGTTTTAACATCTTAATTCTGCACTCAGAGATGCCAGATTTATCACTTGTTACTTTTGGCATTTCCAACAACTCCACAAGTTTCATCCAAATCCGTTTCGTACTTTTTGAGTTATTCTGCTGACAAACAAACCAACAAACAAACAAACCCAACGCCAGTGAAAACATACCTCCTTCGGCGGAGGTAAAATACAACTAACATAATAATTAAATACAAAGATAATACAATATAGCAAATATAGAAGAAAAGTCTTATATATATAAAATTCTTAAATTCAACAAAAGATGAATACTAAGGCAAAAAAACTCTTTATAAAATAATATGACAATGACCCATGCAAGATTTTAGTGATATTACATTTTGTTATTATAGAAAAAATATCTTACTTTGAAGATATATAACAAATATTTATAGTATTATTATTTTTTTTGCCTATATGCTCGATAGAATTGCATCCGATAGGATATAAATAGCAAAATTATTTATTATTATTCCAGAGAAGTATTGTATATTGATATGAAACTTCTTTAAAATAAAACCTTTTCGTTCATTGTCGTTTTTCCTTTAAAACTCTTAGAACATTGATTTTAATTTTCATTTCCTCTACTCACTTTATATTCATGCTAACCCCTTTCAAACAATTGGATTTAACATATTGAAGAGACTGCTTTTCATTGTTTATTTATATAGCTCGTATAATGTTTTGACCCATTTATCTCCTTATACTAATTAGATTAAGCTCAAAGTCTTACAACAAGCTTTTATATTGTTGTTTTGAGAACAAGAGTTTAAAGTACTTAACCAAGGTAAGTTGTGTTTTTTCTTTGAACAAGCATAAACATGGAGAGGAGATGGCATTTGACCTACATTTTGTAAAGCTAAATCCCGAATTGCTTCCCTCCCCCCCCCCCCCCCCTTCCTTCGAGCAAGAGCATCTGGTGTTTTTTGCTTTGTTATGTAGATTCTAGTTATTCATAGCGTTATTAACCTAGAAGACTTCTTACGTAGCTTTTTAATATAAATGTAATATAGAAAGCTCCATCTGTTGCAATGGACTCTTGAGATTTTGTATAAAATGAAGTAAGAGAATAAATTTAACCCTCATACTGAAGTGAAGATAGGTAAAGAACTGAATCTTTGAACCTGCATTCTTTTAGTTTATTCAGATATATTAAACATAATTTAATGTTTAAATAAACATTAATGTTTAAAATCATATCTCTAAATGTAAAAGATAGCCATCTATAATAAAACAATTTAATAGACAGCTATAAATATCAAAATATATTAAAGTAACATTTTACAATAAAATTTGGAAAATTCCCAGGATAAATCACTTTCGCATTCAAGGAATACAATATGGTATGATCTGGGCAGCTGTTGGTATGGTCATAATTTGAGCAAATCAAAGCAGTCGTGGATATGTTTGACCCTGACGGTGCCAAATGCGTATCCGATAGTCAGCGGGTTTTTTCTTTAAAAAGCATCCTAGTTCACTTAACATTTATTGTAAGTCATTTATCGTTTCTGCCAGATTCAATTACCAACCTGGAGACCACAGGAATTACACCTGAAGATGGACCAGCCCCGGCAGCAGGCCCAGGCTGTTGGGGGGGCCTACAGTTGTTATGGGGGGCACAGTCGGCGTATTCATAAAAAATCGGGCCCACGTCACTCAATGGTTGGGCGGCCTGGCCCCCCTCAGGCCCGCCCATCCCGCCGGGCCTGAGATGGACTCAAAATCTTTAAAGATGCTGAGGAAAGGATCATCAAGATTTCAAGTGACGACAGAGAGGTTTTAAAACTACATTGGCTTACGTTGTAAAGAAAAATCCTGCCCGGCCAGCATTGAGACAGGTACGAAATGCACTGCTAGGCAAATCCAGAGCCGCTCTTCCAGATGGGATGAACCCAATGGATGAAGCTATTCAAAAATACTGTCCCATTTCCTCGGTATATGTGGAGAGATCATTTTCGAGGTTGAAAATGTTTATCCAACCGTCGCCAGAACCTCACATCTAAGTTGTTAAAAAAGAAAAAGTACAAATCACTTTTTTGGCCAAATTATTTTTTGGAATCACTCCTTACAACACATATACGTCATGTATTCTGAGGAATATTATATTGCAAAATGTCAAACTTAGCAAAGGAGTACCCTGATTGCTCTTGGAAAACAATCTGTATAAGCCATAAATAAAAAAGAAGTTGATCAAAATGACTTTCCACTCAGAATTCTAAGAAGAATCCTTTTCATCGAAAGATTCAAGGAATCTTATATTTTCAGTATGTTTGTATGCTTTCGTACTTATCGAGTTCAGCTATTGTAGTAAAATATGTATTAATTAAGATTTTATTTACAAGTAATCAGAACAATACATTTTTTTGTGATATTTATACATGAATAACATTATATCAGCAAAATATAACATGGGCAAAAGTAACATTAATTTAACTGACCATTGCTTATTTATTTGGCCGGAAAATGATAATTTATAAGTTATTTGCATTACATTGAAGAGTTGATTTAATTTGATGAATGGATTTAATCCTTTATTTAATTATCATGGAATTTTTATTAACGACAATTATATATCTTTTGCAGAATTTTCTTGTTTTCTATTCCATAGATTTTCATCCTTTCACGAATTGGAGCAGCCATTTAGTCTTCAACTGTCATCAAACAGCTCTTACATTCGAGCTGTGTCAGCTTATTTGAGCGAGGATTTGATCGAGCGAGTGCCGTTTGAGCGATTATTTTTGTGCAAGTGTTTTGTGTTTCATGAAGGTGGAGCCTCTCTCATCCTCATATCCATGATTTGATATCTCTACATCAACTGAACGCAAACCGACTATCATTATAAGCCAATGAAAGGATTCAGTTTAGACTCATATATAAGTTCATTCGTCATCGACCAAAGATTGTTGAAGAGAACCTATCTTTCCTCGGATCCTACGGACTTATCTAAACTGCACTCTAGATTGTCGAACTATCATCAGAGGATAATTTTATTGTTCCCATTATACATATATGATCAAGTGCAACATATCCTTCTGAACATATTAAAGGGTCAAATGAATTCACATGATTGCTCTCCGGCTCCATCTACGGAATACCTTCGACTTGAAATTACTTTTCTTAAGCTTGTGCACTATACATATTTGTTTTACTTCTCTCACTTATATTTACGTCAGGAGGAACGTCGACCCATACAAATAAGGGGATCTTTTACAAGATACTTATTAATGCTATAAATTAAAATATCTAGCATTCCCTATCGGAAGGATATCTCCTTGATGGCCCAAATCACTGGCAGACATGTTCAAAAAGTTGTATCCAAAGTCCCCCCTTTGCATGGCGGATGAACTCACCAACAAGGTGTCAACTCTCAACATACCATCAGAGCTGCTACGCTTCAATGATACTTCGTGTTATTTAAACACTCAGCGGAAATGGCAATCTTAAACGTGAAATCCCTTCGTCCAAGGGCAGAGGAACAACTGGAATGTTAATCAATATTGATCAAATTGCCATTATTGGATTTAACTCTATCTTGGTTGATGTGGTGTAGAAATGGACTTTAAATGATTTTTGTATTAATTTAATTCACTAGTTGAAGAGAGTTATTTTTTATTTATTTTTTTCGGTCAAAGGTTTTATTTTATATTTGCCACATCAATACAATGTAATATAAAAATACACTAAATAACAATAAATAAAACTCTTTATAACAGTTGTGTAAAATACATATATGAACATTATAGTTCAAACCTTTTTTTAATTTATCTCTACACCTTTATATCTCACTGTACAATAAAACTAACATGACGGTATTAATATAGTGTTATATATTTAATTTCAAGTTTTTAATTGTTTAACATTCTCAATTTCCATTTACTTCTGGAGGTTCCGGACGGTATGTGCTCTCTCCTGAGCCTGCCAGTGAGAGTCCTGGCAAACATCATTCAGAGCTACCTGGGTAGCTCCAAGTGGTCCTGTGGGTTACTGTCTCCAAACCGTACGGGTGGTGACCGCTGAGACAGCATAGCCGACCTTCCCAAGAACAATGCCCTTGGCAAGTTGGTGAGGTAAGGACCCCTTGGGATGTGCTTTGCCAACCTTACAACCAGTTGGCCCTGACCCTGGCTGACCTCGCCATGATGTCAACATTTAAGTTGAGTGAAAGGGTGGTGTCAAACTTTGCTCCAATTCACTGGAGGGGGAGACTGCAGACCTTTACCTTAACCCTCTTCCTTCTCTCTTTACTGTCCCTACCACCCGAAAGGAGTAGCTGGGTTTTTGTGTGGTTTAAAGAGAGCCCATTTCTCTCTGCAAACTCACAAATTTGGCGGCGAGGAGGTTCAGATTGGTCTCCACCACATCAACATCTCTGCCCGCTGTCCAGACGCTGACGTCGTCTGCATAGCAAACAATGTTCTCCCCCACTCCCATCTCCACTGGGAGGCCAGCCATGAGTATGAGAAAGAGTAAAGTATTACGCCTTATATTATATATTTAGCCTTACAGAAGCTACACGATGCAGTCCAAGAATCCTATTAAGTACCTTTCCATCACAGTATTTAGGTCAATTTAAGATTATGTGATGAGTTTGGAGAAATATTTTCGGTGTGTAAGTGTAGTTTCTACACCCAAATTAGACCCGAAATCATTTGCGCGGGCATAGGATAATGTTATGATTCCAGTGGTTATACCATAATGCAGGTTGTTTCTGGGCAAAAGCCCTACGAAGGGTGTAAAAAACTAGAAATTAAGAACTAAAATATAAACGTTTGTAACCAAATATATTTGTGGAGGAAGAATACTGCGTTGTTCAGCTTCTACATACCAAAAATATTGTCTGTTAAAGTAATTGGGTTTAGTTTATGATAAATTAATAACTACCTTACTAAGAAAAACTACTTACAACCTTGTTATTAAGTTTATTATGATGACGTCACATATGAAATATTATCTGTGTTTTTTAGTCCCTAATTATCGGACAGAAGAACATAAGTATAAAGTGTCCGATAATTGAAGCAATCGTGCAAATGAATACTCGCTCAAACAGCCTTGTTCAAATGAAAATCGCTCCAAAAATCATCGACCAATAGAAACTCGCTCTATCTCAACTCGCGCAAATGATAGGGGGCCCATTCGAGCATATTTTCCCTTCTCGGTTGAGTACCCATTTATTATATTCTTCGGCGTATTAGAGCCATAGAGAGCTTATTGGATTCTTCAGAGGCATACGTCATATTGCCCAATATAAACAAATCTTTCTATCTCTATGATCAACTTACGATGACGTAGATCAAATTACTTTATTTATATTGGGCACAGGCGACAGCTTAACGACGATGTTTCTCTGCAATTGAAGGAAATTAGATCTCTATATCTTATATCTGTATGGTTAGAACAATGAATATCAGACACTTGAAAAGGGAGGATTCTATAAGCAAAAGGGTTTTGAAGTTAATTTCGATCGGAACATATTTTCATTAAATATAATGTTATATAACGATATTTTATAATCTGTGAAATCATAGATTGCACATGCTTTTTATTACATACAAAGTTAGATATGAAATCTTATGAACCCATTGAATGATTAGCAACGTTTAGTTCTCTTGGTCTACTCCGCCGCGGGTTTTTTTAATCAAGCATTTTAAACACCGTTGCACGCCTACAAGAAAGCATTCTTATTTTTTCGATAAATATAACAAGCCTCAAGATTATATTAAGAAGAGAAAAGTTGTAAACATCTAATGACGTCATTGTATATTTGAATAACTTTTAATTTTATATAAATCAATAACAATCTATAGCTTCCCCGTATATTTTAATGTCTGCTCGAAAATAAATGAATATTGAAATCTTGGTTAATGGAGGTTTTCCTTCGGGGTTTCCTAGTGTTCTTTGTTTAGACATAGAACCGGTTCTATGTTCGCCGTTATTCAAATTACAACCCTTCTTGAGTGGAAGGAGTCTTAATTCAGTCCATATAAATGATGATCGGAAGGAAGTAAAGTTCTACGCACGTACATATTAAGAACTAACTAGATAACATATGTCTTTAGGAAAGCGAAGATGTATATATCTTTAAATAAAAAACTGTGGGGAGGAGGAACTCAGGAATATGACAAAGAACATATGTAGGAAGTATGTAAGATGGAAGAAAAAATATGTAAGTATTTTAATCTTATCTGCTAGATAAAAACAAAGAAATGAAGAGAGCTACTCAAGAAGAAGTGTCTTTGTGTAATAAGATTTTATATCCAATTGAAGAATTCGTCAGATGTCAAAACCACAAAAAAATTGGATTATTCACAAAGAGTTTACTTTTTTTACAACACTTTTCTTACACATATATGCCACCATCCATTTACTGTTTCTTAGAAAAAGTGTAAACTTTATTTAAAAAATATTTAATTAACTTTGATTTTATGATGATGAACGTGAAGGCAAATAAATACAAAAATCTGTTTTGTTAAGCAAATATCCTGTTTTTAAATGTGCAGATATCTCTGAGATACCAACAATTCTGCTTTTATTGATTTTAATAGACATAAAATATATTGTAAAAGATTCATGATGTTTTAGATGAGGGACTTGTTTCAACTTGAGTTGTATAGTTTTGCAAAAATATTTAATATTTTTTTGGTTATGAAAGATGTCATGAGAGATGTGGCAATGATTAATCCTTTAAGGCTTGTTGCTGAATGGTATATTCGATATGATATGCCATAATATAAGCAAAGTATTTAAGCAATTATCTTTAAAAAAAATTTACTTAACGATATGTTGGGCCCTCTATATCATTGTATATCTATGTCATTTGTATGTATGTCTCTCTCTCTCTCTCTATATATATATATGTATATATATGTATATATATATATATATATATATGTATATATATATATATATATATATATATATATATGTGTGTGTGTATGTGTGTGTGTATATATGCAATCATTCATGGTTTTTGTTGTTATTGTATACTCGAACAATCATACAAATATTAGAGGTTACTTTAATATAATAGTATATAAATTATTCCATCATGAAATTGTTAGTGTTCCAAAAGCCGAGTTCATTTTTTACGAAAAAATTACAATTCTTTTAAAATAATGATTTTAATCCACAACTCGGTATTTTATATTAGATACTGGTAATCACTGGTCATGGCTTTCTTAAATATCACCAGTCATTGTCGAACAAATATTTCAGTCGTGCGTGTTCATTTGTACGCAGAGTCATGAGACAATTATCATTTGTTGGTGGAGTGTTTTATTTATAAATAATGAATGGCTCAAAAATGATTTAACTAACATCTTCCAGAACAAAATCAGATCCAGCCATTCTTTGAAATTATACATTGGTTATCTGTTTGGCTTACCGATGTGGAATGAGTAAACAACATGGTTAAAATTTGTTATGTGTTTAGGGTAGGAGCCTAGATCGTGAATTGGATTCGTCCTTGGATCAAAGACTCTACCTTAATTTATTCTCAGGGATCTGAATCTCAAGATTAAAAAATAATATCATACTCACTTCAATAAAAACTTTACTCAAAAAATGTATATATACGCATGTATTTTACTTTATACAGTCTCTTCGATCATGATTTAAATAAATCCTTGGATGTATTACTAAATTTTGGAACTATTTTAAGATAATTTTTAATAAAGTTATTTTTTTTCTTTGTGGAACACTGATAGACATGATAAGTGTGAATTATATATACATATATATATCACGACACCCTTTTCAAGCCGGGCCAGGACTTCAGTATATTTTCGTTCCTTCGTCATTCTGAAGGTGACGACGTTTTTTTAAGAAAAGAATTTCCAAAAAAAGTGACGGCGTGTTTTTTTAGAAATAATTTCCTAATTTTTTTAAATTTTAAAAATTCGTTAAAAAAAAACGTCGACACTTTCAGAATGAAGAAAAAACGAGAATACTAAAGTCCTGGCCCGGTGATTTGTAGACACCGAGCCGGGCCGGTACACTCAAAAAACAAACGGGACCCGTCGTTTCCTGATATATATATATATATATATTTGAGGAATCAATATTATACTGAAATATGGATTTTGTACGATATCGTGAAAAGTAAACTTCCAACATCTATTCACATATTTTATAAAACTAAAAAAATACAACAATTAAATCACGAATAATATGTAATAAAAATATATATTGATATCCAAAATTAAAATATTGCTATACTTTCTAATAATTTGTTGTTTCGAATAAACGCAGAAACATATTTTTTACTAAACCAAATATGAGTACTTTTACATATAAAATGCTTAATATGGAAATATTTATTTTCATCGTAACTTCTACTCTAGTCATTAGTCACCACAAAATAACTATAAATATATTTTAAAAGCTATTACATACCTTAACTAAACATATTCAACTCACAATAATGTGCTTACTAATCTGATAACTGAAAATCCCAAAAAACTAAAGAGCAACTTTTAAATATGATACTTTAATCCAGGTGCTAGCATTCATATTTGTATCCATCATGAAGTTTGAAACTTTTTATATAAACCGGATCCAGAGTTTCATAAGTAATCCCACCCCAAAATAAGGGGATACATAAATAACAATAACAGGAGTCCTTCCATATAGTATTTCATTTCTTCATCATGAGAGTTCACTAACATTCCCCTCCGTTCACGCTTTTCCGAGATTAAAGACTTATCCAAGAAATCTTTATTAATAAACAATTTACCACCATCATTCCGATATGAAAAGTTTTTATTTTTGTTACATTCTCGCCCCCTCCTCCACTTACTAACAAGACTGTGGTATCCAAGAGGAAACCTCCGGAACTGACATTTTTAATTAATCTTCAAAGGTTGAGACAAGAAAAGGAGGAGGAATATTTGGAGAATGGGGAAGTCTATACAAACATTACGTTACATCATGTGTGTGTGAGTCAACTTGAAAGCAACTCAAAGGGTAATACAATATAAGATTTTTAAAATAATATAAACTTTTATTATAATGTGCCGTATTTACAATGTAAAAATATGTATATTTTAATTGATTCTACGACAGTGAGTATTTGTTCTCTTTAGCGTTAAAAAACTAATTGACGATGTACCTCGCCATATGAAGAATAGGGAGGCCAGATATAATTTATTGGTTGATATGTTTTTCTTATTTATTAAAAAAATATTAAATACATTATATCCTTTAAAGTCCAATATATATTTATAATAATGAAAAATATGGTATCCGGGGCAAGGTAGGCACAACTCTATGACTACACACTGACCTCAGGAAACCTCTTTTGAAAAGGCTTTAAAACTTTTAAAAAGCACCTCCAGGATCCCATGAATATGTCTTTTTTATTCTTTACATCATGCGTATTTATTGATATTATTTTTATCAAATATAATTTTTGGAAAGTATACATATTTTTTGGACCTTTATTTTCAGAATACCTTACCTAAGATCAAGTCAATCCTCTTCAATCTCCCGAAGGTCGTCTGCATCGCTCTTTAGAATCACTTCCTTCTCTCTCAAAGACAATAATAATAATGCATGATCATGATGTTAAGATTCCAGGGTCTTTGAAAGTGCAATGAAAGTTTAATGGAGTCCAAGTGAAGTTTTATCTATCCTACTCTAAGAGGCCAGAGAATGATCTGAAAAGATTTTTACGATGTTAGAGAGAATTTTGACCTCTTAATTAATGGTCTCTTAACAAAATTAGAATTTCTTGGGGGGAAAATGGCCGATATCTTTGAAAAAATGGACAAAATATCCATGCCAGCGGTCACAGCTTTTGAATATTTCATACCTCAATTGTATTTATATATGCTGTTAAAAAATGTATATATGTTAATGGATATTGTTGTTTTGAATTAATACAATGTTTTTGTTTTTCTTTATAAAAATGAAACAAGTCCAACAAGGATCAAATTTGGAGACCAAAAATTAACATGAAGAGCAAAAAAAATAATAATTAAGGAACAGACAATTAAAAAGTCCAATTTTCTTAATAATTCAGAAAAAGACAAATTATGTAAATAAATATGATATATGTTTTCCTAAAAATCCTGATGATTTTACATAGAGAAAGTTTGAGACTTAAAAAAGGGCAGTAAATTGTGATTCTCACGTTTAATGTAATGCTTTAGGCGTGGAAAAGAGAGAGAGTAGACATGCAAAAATTTACGCGGTACGAGAAGTGCGTTTGCAAAGAAGAAGCGCCTGCATGCGTTATTTACAATAAAGTGCGCACCGATCAACCTTCTACTCAACATTTGTCAATGAGCGAAGCCAAAAATGAGTCAAATATGCGGGGAAAATGTAGAAAAGGCAAAATATTTTGGAGAAAAGTACAAAAAGGCAAAATATACGAAAAATCAATGTTGTATTTTTTTGTATATGTTCTATTTATCGTTTTGTATACATATTTTATCATAACTGTTGAATGAAAAATAAAATACAAACACGTCAAATATGTAAATTATACAAATAAAATTGTTCAATATATTATATGCATATTTTTGCCGATCCCTACTTTTAATACTTAATTGATTAGTACTTGACATCTAGAAGGAGAGGCTCAATATCTGTATGGCCTATCTTTCCCTATTACTTTAAATGGGCTTTGTGCATATACAAAGGACATTATTAGCCTCTCCATCTTGTAGATTTGATGTTAGTTTTCTAGCCGTCAAGCAAAACTTTTCATATTTTTATAAGGATGTATAGAAGCAAATCAGAACAAATAACCTGACTGATTGGGCAATCAAAACAGGACCCAAACAAGAACAAAAAAAAAAAGTTGCATAAAATGTTACTAATAATTAATAACTTTTTCTCATAGAATAAAAAAATTCCTTTTGATTTGTTTTTCTTGATTTAGCTAAATATCAACAACGGATGCTAGAAATTCAATTTGTAGCTGATGAAACACACACATGCGTATAGACTTATTAATAACGGAAGACTTTTTTCTTCAGCCCCCACTTTTTTAATACTGTTTGGATTAGAGATTACTGCTACTATAAAAGACTCATCCCTGTATAGATTTACGGGAGTAACAAAAAAGAATGAGAAGAATTGAACATACACCTTAATTCTTCTCAGACTGTTCAGCTGTTATTAAAGAGTCAATACCCCTTTTGTTAAGGGGGATGAAAAAGAAGTTTTCTTTTTATGTTCTTCTTTGAATCAGAATATGAGTCTTTTACTTATTATATATTTGCTCACTTGTCAACAAGTCCACAGCAAAGTTTTTTTTCGTTTGTTTGTTTATGAGTGCAAGACTTGTTTATGATGTACATATGTAACATGACTGAATAAAAAAGAGTAATATCAAAGAAGGCAACTGATGAAATAAAGAAGAAAAGGAAATAATATTATTATCCCTTGAGCAGTTCAAGTTTTAAGGAATAGAAACAGGGAGAAATAACAAAAGATATATCCAATGACGTCATCCTAAAGGACTACTTTTTGTTGAAACCAACACCCCGCCGTTTCATAATGTATAAACTTAGGTTCCGAAATATTTTTCGTGTGACGTCACGTCTGCTAGAAAACATAAACAAATCACTTTTACTATACATATTAAGTATTAAATCCCTACTCAAATTATCATTTGTGCATCTTATTCCTACAAAAAATGGCTTTAATTAATTAAACGAAACAAAAAATATTTTTAGAGGCTATGAGGAAATGTGAACGAATTTTTTCAATAATTTTATAGTAAATGGAAGGGTTGATAGGAACGACAACCTTGTAAAAATAGATTTAAAATCAATGTCTAATGTGCCGTCGGTTCCATGGGAAGCTATTAATAATTTTGCTAAATACATATTTCTCCAAATAAAATATGAAAAAATCGCCTTCAAGAGCAAAAAGCTAGTCATAGAAAAAGTTTAAGAGAAAGGCAAAAATAAAACAGTGGATTAGTTAAATGCTCCAATAAATCATAAACTTTTTTTTAAATATGTCTTTCTAATAATATTTATGTTATATATGATTATAAGCAGTATTTTGTTTGGTTATAATTTATGAATTATATACTTTTTTCTAAATATGTTTTTGTAATAGTATTTATGTAATATATGATTATAAACAGTATTTTGTTTTTTATAGTTTATAAATTATATATGTACTTTTTTTCTAAATAAGTCTTTGTAATAATATTTGTGTAATATATGATTATAAACAGTATTTTTATAATTTATTTCGTTGTTTTTATGTGTTTTATCATATAATGATTGAAGAGTTTGCTTTTTCATGAAATATTTTGGATGGTTTCAGCAAATTTAAATCATCAAAATTTATGAGTACCCACATTTATTTTACCATTTTCTAATAGAATTGTGATAATTAATTCTTCTATGATCTAATTAAAGGCTAAATTCGATTATATTTAGCATATTTACTTACAAAATAAACCCTCTTTTGGCATATGTGACGTCATGCTCATGAGGTAGGTTGCGTGGCGGTGTATTTTTTTACTTTCATTGCTTAAAATGGCTCTACCTTACTTTTAACTACCTTGGTTGAAACATAACATGGCATCATTGGACATTTTTGATGGATTTATTTTTTCTATTCCTAAGAGAATTAGTTATTTGACCAAGCGGGGCATCCATCTGTGCTCTCTAAGTGGAGTGTTGAATGTCCATATATAGGTCAGTGGATGAGACATTAGCACCCAGTGGGTTCGTCATGTTAAGTCTTTGTTTATATTCAAAGAGCTCTTTAAGTGGACGTATCTTTTCTTCTCTGTAGAGATTTCAGTTGTAATATTGGTCGGTGGGTGCAACTCTTTCAAGAAATCCAGTTTTAAAATCCCTTAGTAATATACCGTTCCCGAAGGATAGAAATAATGCTATATGTATTTATATGAACGAACTAATATCAGTGTCCGTATAAGAAAAAACCCGCTGGTACCATAGACGTAGGGGAGATGTTTGGTTTGGGGGAACAGCTTTCAATTTGCCCGAATTTTAACAAGAGCTGTTAAATCAGTGACAAATAATCAAATGAAGAAAGATATGTAAATTAATATATTCTTTATAGTAATTACAAACTATTCATTATTTTATATTAATTTGGTTATAATTCAAAATCCAGTTGCTTTGATAATTTCATATTTTTTTCTTCAACTTAAATGCCCAAATACCTCAACCAATTTGCCCAAATTTGAGAACTCATCCGTATTTTTTTTTTTGGGGGGGGGGCAGTTGCCCCCTGTCTCCTACGCCTATGGCTGGTACAACTAATCTACCAATCAAAAGAAATTGGGATATACGAGGTTTCAACTGTTGTTTGAAACAGTAGGATGCAACCATTTACCTATGTAATAGCTATATGTAAATGTCTTTATAAAGAATGGGAAGGTCAAACTCAGAGAAGGCAACGGACAAAACAAAGAAAAAAAGGAAGGAAGTCTTATTATTATTATTATCCCTTAAACCATCAAAGTTTAAATAACAAGTCTCACGGAATAGAACAAGGATAAGTGACAACAGTGACGTCATCTTTTTGTTGAAACATAACATAGGATGACACTATCACTGAACTGAATATTTGCTGGATTTCCTTTTTTCCCATTATCATGCTAACAAAATTGTTTCATCACAAAATGGCGTAGCCATATTTGTATTTGATGAACTCTTTAAGTGAACAGTTTTTTTTCTTCTTTGTGGAGTATCTAGTCAGTATATAGGCATACGGGGTCAGTTATACGAACCGATTTGCTTTGTAAGTTGTTGCATTTGTGGAGGTTTAATGGGGTTAGGATGCATCATATAGTTCAGCGATGTAATTGGGAGGTTTTCATTTTTAAAATATTCTAAAGTAAAGCCATAAATAAACAAAACATAAATATACACATTTTTAACAATAAAATATAATTTCGACGATCACAATCACACAGACGCTCAAAACAAACAATAATAAGAGCGTCAAAAGCAAAATACATACATTAAAAACGGTTATCATTATTTAATTGGTTATAACTAGGAAGCGGAAAAAAATGTGATGATTTTTGCCAAGAAATGTTGTTTTTAATGTTACCCATATGAGCAAAAAAAATTAAAAAATATTTTTTATGTTACCCAAAGGAGCAAAAAATGTTAATTATATAGACTCCAAATTTGATTTAATGTGAATTTATTCCTTCATAAAAACAGTGACATACAATAATCGCTGCCAAATTTTTCTCGGTGAGGTTTTGGCGACGGTCTGGTAAAACATTTTCAACCGCGAAAATGATCTCTCCATATCTACCAAGGTATTGGGACAGTATTTTAGAATAGCTCCATCCATTGGCACATCACATCTGGAAGAACAGCTCTAGGTTTACCTAGCAGCACATCTCGTACCTGTCTCAATGCTGGAAGGACAGGATTTTCTTTACAACGTAATCCAACTTAGTTTTAAAACCTCTTCGGCGTCACCTGGAATCTTGCAGATCCTTTCCTCAGCATCTTCAAAGATTCTGTGTCCATCATTAAGTGTAATTCCAGCGGTCTCAGGCTGGTAATTGAATCTGGCAGAAACGATAAATGACTTGCAATAAATATTAAGTCAACTAGGATGCTTTTCATTTAAAAATCCATCGACTACGGATAAACATTTGGCATCGTCAGGGTCAAACATATCCACGACTGCTTTGACTTGCTCGAAATTCTGACCATATCAAACTGCTGCTCAGATCCAGGCTCCCTATCTGGTCATAATTGGATCAGGGGGAGCTATAGGCCAGGGTAACATTTTCTGAATTCAGGTCACCGAGATGGGGCTTTGAGGAATACTTTTTACCGAAGAAATGAGACTGTTCACGTCCGCAAAATGGTATAACCAAGGTAGTTAAAAGTAAGGTAGAGCCATTTTAAGCAATGAAAGTAAAAAAAAATACACCGCCACGCAACCTACCTCATGAGCATGACGTCACATATGGCAAAAGAGGGTATATTGTATAAGTAAAATATGTAAATATAATCGAATTTAGCCTTTAATTAGATCATAGAAGAATAATTATCACAATTTATTAGAAAATGGAAAAATATAAATTTTTGTGAGTAATCATAAATTTTTGATGATTTACAGTTGCTGAAATTATCCAAAATATTTCATGAAAACGCAAACTCTTCAATCATTATATGTTAAAGCACATAAAAAACAACGAAATAAATATAACAAAATACTATTTATAATCATATATTATTACAAGACTATTTAGAAAAAAGTATATAATTTATGAATGAATACAAACAAAATAGGGTTTTAATCATATATTATATAAATATTATTAGAAATACATATTAAGAAAAACATATACAATTTATAAATTATTACAAAACAAAATACTGTTTATAATCATATATTATATAAATATTATAGAAATACATATTAGGAAAAAGTAAATAATTTATTGGAGCATTTAATTAATCTACTGTTTAATTTTTCGCTTCTCTCTTAAACTTTTCTATGTCTAGCTTTTGCTCTTGAAGGCGTTTTTTTCAAATTTTATTTGGAGAAATACATGATTTGAGCAAATTTATTAAAAGCTTCCAATGGAACTGACGGCACCTTAGACACTCTTTTTACAAGGTTGTGTTCCTATCAATCCTTCAAATTACTATAAAATTATTTGAAAAAATTTGTTCACATTTCCTCATAGCCTCTAAAAATAGTCTCATAGTCTTCTTCAGTGAAGTGCAGACTACACATAAAGGATGATGCAGGCTCAATGTCGAATCTCCTCTTTTGCATGCGATGGTCCAATCTTTTCTCTGTTTGATGTTGGTAGGAAACAAGTGGTACAATACATTTTGAGCATTGGGATCCAATGAAGGACAAACAGCAAACTGCACACTGTCTTTTTTTTCTTTTTTAATTAATTGAAGCCACTTTTTGTAAGAGCACGATGCACTAATGATAATTTGAGTAGAGATGCTATATATAGTAAAAGTTATTTGTTTATGTTTTCTGTCACACGAAAAATATTTCGGAACCTAAGTTTATACATTATGAAATGGCGGGGGGTTGGGTATAACCTTATCCGCCACACGATGAAGCAAATAACAAACAAATGACACATGCAACAGAGATGGGTAAAAGACCCTAAGGTCTCGTCAATTCTTCCTCATATACTCAGCTGCATCAGTCACGAGAATTTTTGCCAAGCTTGCCTCAAACTGAGGAACAATCATTCTAAGAGTATCATTGACGACTCTAGCCATGGTGTTTGAATCATAAGTGGGGTCGAATGAGTATTTCACCACAAATGGAACATGAAAGGAGTATCATCTAAACGCCCCAATTAGGACATTAACAACTTCGCGCCCACTACATCAATGCTACCATCAATCCACATAGGCTGACCTCACAGCTCAGATCACATCTTTTCCATGATTTATGAGAAATATTCAGGCAAATATGTCTTCCTCAGGGACGTATTGATATAGCCATATTATTTTCCAAAAAAAATTGCTCAGCTTTTTCCAAGAAATGTTACCAGACAAAAAGGCTTTGCACAATTACTTAGATAAAATTTGTGATTTTGACTTCTTAGGCAGCCGATTCATGTCCTCTAGCTGGGCTTGGATCCTTATCCTCTTGAGCTCGCAGTTTTTCACGTGTCCTCGCTCTGGTAGAATGCTGGACAAACTGAGACTTTTGGGCCTTCTCACAAACCTTACAGAAAACAGTTTGGAAGTCTATAATTTTGAAAGATAATCAGTCTCCTCATTCATATTCTTGAGCCAGTTTAGACGGTTAGACAATGAAGCTGCCATATTTTCTGTAAATAATGAAATGAGTGAGTTCATCAATTATTTTATTTATGTTAATGAACAAGATGTTAGCTTAAAAAAATGAGTAAAAAATTGTGGATCAATAAAAGGTTATTGGAATCTGGATTTGTCGAGGCCTTCCATGAAACAAAAATGCATATAAACATCTGATGCGATATATTTATTCAAAAAGCACCATAAATTTAGGTATGCAATGTTTTCTTCCAAAAATCAACAAATTAAGGGAATAAAGGAAAAAATTGTAAAAATAATGCAAGAATAATGAAAATAAGTTGATCAATTTTTCAAAAAGAGAAAGAAGTGTTTATTTCAGGGATATGTGTTTTCTTAAGTTTCCCAAAAAATGTTTTATTCGTTGAAATTTGGAAAATATGTGAAAAAATATATTTATGTGATTCACATGTTTTCCGCTCTCTAGTTATAACATGACTGACGTTTGTTCTTAAACGAAATCCGTTAAAGTCTTTCACAAAACGGTGCTTAAATGGATATGCAAGATAGTCATTAAATATACATTAAAATCTATGCATCGTTGAGATCTTTTTCGACGAGATATTGCATGATCATTGATTGACTTAGAAAATGATATGAAAATTATCTCGCAGTGCTTCAAAATAACTTTAATAAGATTTATGATAATGACGAATCATGGATCTGTGTATCTTACTTCCAACTAGAGCTACAAGCGACTGTTTGAACCAACTGAACCAAATTAATTCTCTTGTTGGAAGATACTCGTTAAAAGTAAATTGTCATCAGTTTCTTTCAACATACTATTTTCTCATCAATGAATTATTTTAAGCAAAATAATAAATCAAACTTTCTTAAAGATAAATTTATTACTTTTTCGTCTACGAATTTTTTCTTCCCAACTTTAAAAATTGCAATACTTGATATAGTCGATTCTTTCGTATATTATTTTTCCTTCAAATTTGGCGATAAAGCGATAAACCAAAATGATTTTTTTCCTTTTACATATCCTTAACAACACGTTCTAAAATAACAATCTTTGAGCTCGCCAGTTTAACTTTCTACTTTAGAAAGCATCCATTATTTTTGTTTATGGTCTGCTGGGCTTTGAAGTTTCCTTTATTTATCTAAAATGAATTCAAAGTGGAGGGTAAATACGCAGCAGGGCACTTCAAAAGTTAAGTACCTCTTTTCTCTCGCAGTTTGAATATAAAAAGCTCTTTATAAAGTTGGTAAACTCAATGAATACGGCCAAATTGAGATATAATTAAAGTTACTTCGTGTAACGTTAAACGTAACAGATCCTTAAGCTTGATGTGCAACTTTGTTTAACTCATCAATCAAATGATTGAAAGGACAATAACAATTATATTATTTCAAAGCCAAAAGGAGTTTCTCAACTTTCAATATGTTAATGTTAATAGGCCAAGTCAACGGCATTGATCAAGCAAAGTGTCAAAATTATATTCGTAGATAAAGGAATAACCAAGGTATTTGTGAAAACACTATTTGCAATACGACATTTTTTATTAAAGGCAGATGACCCATAATTGTATTCTTCATTCACTCTTCTTCATTTGTATGTTAGTTTTTTTTCAATTAGCCCTCTAATTGATGCGATATTTAAGGAATAATTGTGATGAAAAGCTAATTAAATGACTGAAATTGGCCAGGAAGTGGGCATCATCTTGCACGCTCTTGTGTTTTTAACCAATCATATACGTTGTTCATAGTTAATGTACGTTTTCTAATATTAAAATCGAGGTAGGCAGTAGTCTCCCTTTTTCCAACCTCTTTTAGTAGATTCACTACTTTATTAAACTAGGACAACATAGCTAAGGACGTAAAGACTCTCAAAGAATCAGGAAACCTCTAGCAGAGTAGGTCCAAGGCGGGGAGGGCGGGGAGGAGGCACAACAGCTGCTGCTCTGAAAACGTTCCCAGAAGATTGTTTGTCCGTCATGGGGAAGAAGTGCTGTGTCCCGGATGCCGGTCGGGCTACGCCGGCGTGGTCCTTCCGTGGTGAGCGGGAGCTGTGTGTCCTCGAGCACGTCTTCAGTATCTCTGCCGACCGCCTCCTACCCTCTTCCGTGTCTCCGAGCGTGGGTACTCCGGTTCCTCTCATGTGGAGGTGCTTACTACAGCGTCCATGTGGAGGAAGGAAGTCTATCCCTCTTCCTCCGAGGGACTCGTGAGCTAGCTTCGACTCCCGGGAGCTCACCCTCTCATGTTCCCTTCTCCTCCGTCTGGAGCCACCCGGGGACGCACAACTTCAGCATCGGGGTGGAATGGAAGTCTTTAAACATGCACGGGACTCGGAGGCCTTTGGCTGGTAGCCCGCACGCGTCGAGGAGCTCCGGAGCAACGTGGTCGTCCTCTGCAGCTCAAACCTCCGCCGGGGAGCTCCCGGGCTTCAACCAAGTGGTCCACCAGGATCCCTTCGCCACCGATCCAACATGCCACACATCCAGGACAAGGACTTGTTTTCCAATTTGGATCCCCTGCCCTCGGAGATGAAGGACAATTACGCAGAGGACGAGGACTCCCACGCCGTCTTTGTCAAGTCCATCAACACCGATCCGTCAAGTACGAGCCCGCCAAGCGGTCTCTGCGGGTCGTGAGCACGGACGAGGACACGCAGCGGAAAGCCACCATGATCCAGGGCAGCACTTTCGAAACTTCACACAGAAGGTCCTCTCAAGAGCAAGACGGAGGAAGTCGAGCGGCACCTGGAGGCCACGCGGATTCAGAGCACCTACGGCTACACATAGGAGTTTCACGTGCCCAGTGAGCTCATGGGCCTAGCCATCGGAGCCCACGGGGCAAACATACAAGCAGGCCGGAGCGTGGACTGCATCATCAACCTGGGCTCCAGGAAGAGACATCAACCTGTCAATGTCAATGAAATGTCAAATAGAGCTCAAGTGTTCGAAAAAATTGCTAAACTGCAGTCCTAATTGCTGAATTTACCAGTATTCCTAGTTTACTTTATACTTTAATTTTACTTCGTTCTTGGACAAACTGACTGAAAATATACTGTTTGATATGTGCCTAACAAATTTATTTATTTAGCGCGTCATTTTCCCTTCTGTTTTTAATGGACCTAGTATGCAAGCAGCTCTCGCAGCCTTCCGTCCGTATATATGTGTCCGTGATTAAAGCGGCATTAACAATAGTATTATTCAAATTCACTATTTGCTTCTGCTTTGGTGATTTCTATTTCGTGGATTTTCAACCATTAAAATGGATAATGTTGACATCGTACTTCGAGATTTGGATGAGGAGGAGCTTCAAAAGATTAATCAATTTATACTCAGTCGTTGCTTCTGTATTTTGTCCTTTGGATATAAATGGGCAAAAGACGCCATGTTTTAATTGGTTCAATCGAGAAGAAGTCGTCTATTGACGAGAACAATGCCTTGAAATGTCTTCATATCTCCATCGAGCCTTGAAGCATATGCCTTAGGACATTTTTCAGTAATTAATATAAGCGCAAAAAGATCAAATTCCAAATTAGTGGTCAAAGAGTTTGTTATCCACCTTTCTTTTCTTCTTGGGATGAGTATCGTATCGAGCCGGGTCCCCATCTTCAAATTCAATGTGATAATTTTGGGTATGGTGATGATCATATATATTAAGTTTTATTAGTTAAATATCAATTTTATTTTGCAGAGGCCAAAAATAAAACTAATATTGGATTCGCTGCATTTATGGTAAAGTGTGACCTATTTGAGGAGATATCTATTCATTTCCTCGTTTAAAATCACGCTAAGTTTCTCCCGACCGCAGCTTTGGAGTTATATCAAAATCTTATTATAATTATCAAAAATCGAGTGTGTTGTAAGATTAGATAGATATAGGTTGCTAAAGCATCTGCGAAATTCAATGTCATATCTTCGAAAAAGAAAGGATGCCCACCAATTCAGTGGTATGACTGGAAGAATTTCCTTCATCCCTACTTCCGTCCTATTAAAGGAATGAAGAAATTTCATGTATTTACTGTGAAGTTAGCACTTCCTGGAATAGTGACATTAAAGGAGTGGTCAGAAGCTCAGAAAGTGTACAAATGAACTTTCTGAAACGTGGCATTTGTTATTTAGATGTGCTACATCAATAAATGATGATTTCTTATTGGAAAAAGCACAGTTATCGAAGGAAGGGAAGGAATACCTTAGGAATAATGTTGTTCCTCTAATATCTTCTGGAACCAAGAAACAGCTTTTCATCAATTATATTGCCAGTGTAGATGACTTGATCAGTCAAGAACATCAGACCAACAGTAAAACTAAAGAAAATGATAGTTTGATGAAAGTAAATTCATTACTAACATAGCAATAAATTTTCTAATCAAGTCTTTTTTTTAGTTGTAGATACTTCTGTGTAAGCTGACAAATCTTATGATTCTTCTGAATCATTTAATGTGGCATTAGAATCAATATCCAACGAAGATTATAGTATGATTGAAGGTAAATTAATAACTAGCATAACAATAGTGTATTAAAAAAAGTATTTTTCTTTAGTTGTAGATCATTCTGTAAGTGCTGTGGAGGCTGACATATCTTATGGTCCTTCTAACTCATTTAATGGACACTTGATTAATAAAACAATGAAGGTGATAGTTTGATCGAAGGTAAATTCATAAACGGACATAGCATAAGTTTTATAATCAATGCTTTTTTGTAGATACTTCTGTAAGTCCACATGGAAGCAGACGGAGCTTCTGGCCTTTCTGATTCGTTCAAATGCGGACAAAGATGGACAAAATTTAGATGTTTTTAATGTAAAGGTTGCATTTATACAGCAACGTTTAATTAAGAAAAATAACACATGTTATAGTGTGCAATATTGTCGTAATAAACATTTTAAAAAGCAATGTAATAATTTCATCTGTTCTGAAGGCTCGACATTTAGACAAGAAATCCTATGTTAAAATTAATAAAATAACGTAAATTTATTAACATTGGACCTAAAAATGTGTTACAAAGTATAATTAATAGTTAAACTCAAATGTTTTTAGATTATGTTTGATCAAAATGAAATAAAACAAATACAACAAAATACGCACATATAGCTTTTTATTAGGTTAAACCATGAATAACTCATTATATTCATTTTTTCCTAGTTATAAATTATATTCATTCATACAACATTTTTGTAAATAGAAAAGTGGTAGGGGACAAATGGTCAATATATAAAGTTAAAACACGAAAATGCTTTAAGACAAAATAAAACTTGGATTCAATTTGTCATAAAGAATACAATGTTTATTAATAATTGATCGGTCTAGGAGGGAAATGTATCTTCCACCAAACTTGTCCAGTCCTATAGGGGAGAGGGTTCCCTTACCCGCGAGGCGTACATAATTCCTTGAACCTTGGAAATTATGGACTCTATTTGAAAAGCGTTTCATAAATTGGGGGACGTTGATATTAGCAGTCTGGGGGTTCAAGGTGTTCACCGTATGCCCTTTGTAAACTCATTATAGTCATCAAATTAATATTATTAATAAAACCACGTTAAATTAGAGAAAACAATCACATCCGGTTGCAATGACGTCGTAGCAGTGCCAGAGCCTCTTGAGTTGGTCGAACAGAGCTCGTCTTTCCTCACTCGTCTTCATCGCCGCTGCCAGCAGTAGGCTTCCTCATGCCCCCAAACTATCATTACGGAGCAGATGCTTCAACTTCCGGAAAGGAATCGGTCAAAGAGGCTCAGATCTGGGCTGTAGGGGGTATGTTTGACCGGTTTCACGTCCTTTGGGTCATAAACAACTCCTTGTTAAGCGGCAGGTGAGGACGGGCGTGTTCCCCACAGCATGAGACAATCCTTCAGGTGAATCCTGCTTTGAGGTTGATGAAGTGTTTCCCGACGTATTCAGGTACTCTCTAATGGTCTTCCAGTCGGCTGTGGTCCTTCCGAAGATAGTGCCTCAATGGAGACTCGCTTCAGTTTGCAGACTGAACCCATCAGGATAATCGTCTTCCTCGTCGTCAGCTTCACACGGGGGGGTTGAGATCCGAGCCCCATGGGATCCATCCAGACCTGCCTCCGCTCCGCCTGAGTCCAAGTGGAACCAGGACTCGTGGATTCGGAGGCACTTCGTTGTGCCGGAGGACGACGAAGATAGGATCATCGGGGAGTATGAATCATGGAGGGGGAAGAAGTCCTCGTCTGCGGAGCGCCAAGCCCTCCATCACGAGCTGCAAGTCCTTTTTGCGAGCGCCACGCCTGCCTGTGAGCGGAACGCCACGAGTGAAGGTAGTACTGGATTCTACTGGATGGAATCTCTGCATAGCAACACTACAATCAATTCGACAAAATACAGTCCACGATTGGATTCCGAATTGTCTATCTCAAGTGATTCGAAGTATGACATGAGAATAACTAATTAATAATGATGTATTAACAAGAAATAACATGACCGTATTGTTTTGAATTTAGATCCCCCTTCTTCTCTTTCTCTCTCTCTTCAAAGCATAATTCTAGCCATTGTTTGTTGGAGCATGTGATGGTGGAGATTCATATCGATGCGCAGGGATACCAGCATAAATAATTTGTAATGATTCCACGACAAATTACAGCCTCATCTTTTGGAAGGATATTGCAGCATGGAAACCCCTGTGATTGTAATAAACAATCGAGATAAAACAAACTACAAACACCCAACTAATATGATCGAAAGTCAATATTGTGTTTTTTGTATACATAGAACGTATAATTTCAAATCATAAAAAATGGAAGCATCTCGTATGAAGTA